>KB670236.1:229040-362677 GCA_000349105.1 Anopheles epiroticus | reverse complement strand
CCTGCTTCGGCGTTGCGGTGTAACACGAGAGCAGCGATAGCGTCCTCTAGCGGGCAACAGGCGCAGCTCAAGAAAACGTTTTGAATCGGCGGGTGGTAAACAACGTTGATTTTTATCTATCTTTGGGGCTCATGGAAGTGCACAGGATGGAGAAGATAGGAAAAAAACCCTATCCCATGGTGCATCGATTTTGTGTGGACTTTGACCACATTACTGAGGATTTTATATTTTATTGCCTTTAGGTTTGACAATGTTTTTATTTCACATGGTTTGTTACATATATTTCTTCCATTCGATTTTTCATTACATTAACAAATTAAATTACAGTTATGAATAATGGGCTGATGTCTAGAAAATGAACGCATTGAACGCAATAAAAGCATTGTTTTATATTACAAATAATTCTGTTGTAATGAAACATATATTTTTTGTTCGAACAAATTGCGTTTTGAACTTGTTTAGAATTTGGCTGCAAAACAAAAGGTAATTATACATATATTTTAAGCAGGTTCATTAAAATCAATATAAGCTTATATTCAATACATCATTTTGAAGTTATGTTCAGAAGAACTTAGAAAAGGGTAAATAGTTTAAGAGAGATAATGCTCAATGTTTATTTCAACATGCGACAACGAAAACAAAAATTTATATTTTTAAAGATAGTACTGTTTATTTACCATAAGGTATGAAACCTAATCATATTAAAATCGCAAATTATATTTGTTTATAACTGTAGTAACACTACTTCAAACAGTTTAAGGTTTTTATTATCATTTCATAAAGCTCTTATGTTTTTGGCCTCTGCTAGATAAATGTTGTTTTGAAGAATTCCTGACACGCAGACAGGCACATATGCCTGATATGCCTGGTAAGCATTTAAAGTTCAGTGACTCAACTAATACTCAACGCACGAAATAAAAAACTAAAACATGTTATATGTATGTCTAAAATGTAAAAATGTAACGGGAAAAAGCTTTGCCTCTAAACAAACTTAAACAAACCTCACTATCATTAAAATCGATAAAATCATTACGATAATCTTTATTGCTTCAGACGATTCATGAGGAACGACCTCTTCCTCACAAACCCTTTACGAAAACAATTAACAAACACGCAACTGTTTTGCATATCTTTTCTCAAAACGCTCATGAAATATGCATCCCTCAATCGTTGCGCAAGGATAAAAATATCGTTCTCCGCTGCATCGCTGGCATGGCCATCGTACAAGCAAGCATCCTAAAAATAAAGCTCCCGAAATAACGTCCAAAGATGCTCCGTCGAGCATATCGAGGGTGCACGTGAGACCATACAAGTATTACCGGTGTGCCCTTTGGCCGGCGGTTCTTCTGGGTGTGGTACGCAAGGGTCGCTCAGCCTTTGCCACTTTGGATCGATCTGGATTTGGGATCATCCATTGGTTTGGCCACCTTGTGGTCTTTTCTGAACCTGGCTGGGCTCCGAATGCGAGTGATATCCGATAAGAAAATCCGACTCGCTCTGCCGAGGTCAAGATAAGATAATTGGACGCGAGTTTTCTTGCCCGGGTGGCGAAACTCGAGAGCTGCAAGCAGGGAATCGTCTGTTTTTCTGGCGTAACCACTGTGTTGTTTTGGGTAGAACAGCTTGTAGGTTCACGCTTCTCGCAAAGGGCTGTTGCCGCTGGATCGAATAAATGTAATCCCATGAGATAAACGGTAGAGGTAGAGGAAAACAAAAAATAAGGAAAAGTCTTATACTTTGCTGCTGCTGTTGTTGTTGTTGCGGTGCGCTGCCATAGCATCAAAGGTTGTCGGGACGGGTGTTCCGTGGTTCATGCTTTGATGGGACATTAACCACGGCGTTTTTCTTTCCTCTTTACAGCAACCACCAACACGCTACGTTGGGATTTAGAAGTTTTCCACCGTGGAGAAAAACTTGCTGCTCCGTTCGATAACACGGAACTGAAGAGAAACCAAATGAGGAAAAGTATCTTGCATTGTGGAAAATTTTATTTCGTGTTCTCTGGAAGAATAACCAACACTCTGTGGTAAATAGGCCTTATTTTTTAATAGCTAATCAGTTGTATTACTAACTAGTGCACTCCTTTCCGGCCCGCGTCGAAGGGCAGAGTAAAAGCAACCTTATTTGCTTGTAAAGGAACTGACGACAACAATCGACGCAATGGCATTAAGAGTGATAGTATATATATTTTTTGTACATAGTTTAAGTTAGATCATATTAAAAGATAAAGAGATATTAATATTTTTCGAAATCGTTTGTGAAGTATACTTGGTCTGCGTTCATATGCGTTTGCTTCAGCCTAAATTGATTTTTTTCATATTTTTGTTTGAAATTTTGGCCCTCAAACAGATTTTTTCATTACTTGATCCAATTGACATGAAACTTTATATTACACAAAGTTTTCATTTAAAATAAGAGTGGGGGGGGGGGGTTGCTGGTGGAAGTGTTTTTGGTACAATTTGGTACAATAACATCGATACCTCAAGACGGTATTGTCCAAAAACATAGTGTTCTTAAGTTTCACATCATACAAAATGTGAGGGAACATATGGTTAGACGAACTAACGAACTAATAGTTTACCGTTTTGAGTGCACCATTGTTCAGGTAGCCTTAGGTATTTGTTCAGGGATCAGATCTCAAAATCTTATAGCAAATGGTGAAGCTATTATCAAGTTCCTATACAGTTCCTTAGTTGGTTATCTGAAGATGTTTTTGGTGAAGTGTATCTTTAGATATTACCGTGATGGAAGCTCGTTAATACAATTGTACAAAAGTACTGTTTGGCACTACGTAAATCAAGTGTATCGGGTGTAAGGGTTAGGCCAAAATGGAATATCTTCAATCCGTAAATGTCAGAAATAAGTTCACTCCAACACCTTCAAAACATTCTTCCCGACTAAGAAAGGACGAGTGCAAGCTAGAATATCACGTGCAAATAGCTGCTTCCGGTTGGTTTTTGATGAACCCTTTCAGGTCGACGACACATTCACACACCACAGTAAAAGGCTCCAAACCAGCGGAGTAAGGAAAATGTTCAAACACACAGTAAGTAAACCCTTTTTTTTGTCCCGCTGCTGAACGGGTAGCATAAAACATGTAAACATTGCGCTTTCGCTTATGTTTTGTCTGTAAAGCTGTACCCTACGAGGACTGGGCATTCTGGCGAGTGTTTCGTTTGCTCCGTCTCTCGTCCTTTCCCTTCACATCGACAACACGCTTTACGCACACTTTTACGCGCCGTGCACCTGCGTGTGCCGTCAAGTTTCGGTCGACGCTTTTTTTGTTCCGTCCTTAAAGCTCCAAGCCACCAGAGACATACACGCACACGAGCGCGTGTTAGATACAGGAAGTGTTTGTGGTAGCGTTTGTGACGACGCCAGACGCCGAA
This sequence comes from Anopheles epiroticus, assembly GCA_000349105.1. Taxonomy (NCBI): domain Eukaryota; kingdom Metazoa; phylum Arthropoda; class Insecta; order Diptera; family Culicidae; genus Anopheles; species Anopheles epiroticus. Next base: position 359,288 of record KB670236.1, on the reverse strand, counting down.
TCGCTCGTGTGCGGTCGTGCGATGCTTTCTCGGTGCGTTGGTATAAGTAGGCCAAAAGTGCATCCGTGTGTAGCCGAAGTCTCGCGGGCGTGCAGTGTGTCTCGTGACCTACCAACGACCAAACAGGATTGGCAGGAGCAAGGAACTGACAAGGCCAAGGGAAGCAAAGAGCGGAAAAGCGCGAGAGAGAGAGAGGGAGAGAAAGAGAGACGGAGATTCATTTTCCGGTTCGGTTCGGAAAACGGCTGTACCTCCCCTTTGGAAGGGCTCGAAATCGGAAGCGGAATTCGGCGCTCGTGTAGGGGAAGAGTATCTACCCCTCTAGTACTCCCGTTTTGATCAGCAGCAACTCAGCGACATAGTAGACGGTTCTGTTGCTGCTGCTACCTGACAACTGGATGATTTTGAACGAATTCGAAAGAAACGTGTGTCTTGAACAGTTGGAAAATTCCCGCGCTTTCTTCAGCCTGTTCCGGCATATCGATTAGCCTCTTTTCGTGGAGTAGCGCCACTGAGTGACACAAACAGCAAGAATGAGACGGTTAGATAGAAAAAGGAAGCGAGAGTGAGGAAGAAAATGGAAATAAAATCAAGCCGCTTTTATCCAATCCGTAGGTAAAAGCGTACCTTACACCTGAAGGGCCGTCCTGTATTATGCACTGTGGCAGGCTATTGAGCTTAGTAAATTACAACCGAAAGGACTCTCGCTACAGACACACACACACACACACACACACATACACACACACACACACACAAACAGTTTATGACCTCAAGCGGGGGGACTATGCTGTCCTCCATACCTTACCATCGTAATGAGCGAAACCTTGAAAAGTTAAAACATTCAATCGATGGCCGCTCCCGCAACTATTAATAAAACCCGAGTTTGTTTACTAATTCAGTGGTAAAGGTAAGGATAATGGCATCCTTCCCAGCTTGACACGTTTGATGTGTGCCTGCCGTGGAAATGGCAGGCAAAATAGTAATCATTTTACCGTGACTTGACGTTTCGCTATTTCCCATGATTGCATATAATGGCCGGTTTGGCTGCTCAGAATCTTGGCGATATGAAATTTGTCACCCCAATACGATCGATTGGTGAAGAATATACAGTGGGTTTTTATAGTGGCATAGGAGGGTACATAATCACGGGGTTTAAAAGTAAGATGGGTTCCGAAAAAAAACTCTTCCCTGATTACAAAAGAAAACAGATAAATTATCTTGAATCAAATTTGCAACAACTCAAGGATTCCTCTTAGGACCATGTCATGCAAAGACCATCGTAGTGCTAAGGTCGCCTATTGTTTAATGTAGTTCTATAAATCAGCTGAGAACATCCTATTATTCATTGGAGGAACTTCTTAAATGATTATGGCATCAATTTTATCTTTGGTGCAGATCTGCTTCTCTATATCACATCTTTGTGCGTGAGAATACTTAAATTAAAAGGAAATTATTAGCATCTCAGAAAAAAAAAACTCGTGAGCTTCCAGCTCCAGAGCATACTAAAAGTGTTTTCCATTCGAATCACTTTTAGAAGTGAGTGTGGTTTGCATGCTACCTGGCAGTTTACAGCGCAAGGCATCAAACATGTCATTCCACAATGTCACTGCTGGCAATTGCATTTTCCTTTGCCACGCACACACAAAACTCGTACACTTTTCGTTGATCATTTCAAGGACGAAAAAGGGACCGAATTCCTACCCAAAACGGGGATTTATGTACTATTCGCGAATGGCACTGGATTACAGAAACCCGCGTAGGAATGTGTAGCACGGGTGGTGTGTGTGTGTGTGTTTGTGTTTTCACCTTCACCTAATTTCAGGAGCCACTTTTCTCACGGTCCCTGCGACTTCGTCCACCCCTTCCACCTGGTGTTACAAAGGGGGAGTTGTGGGTGGTGTAAGTTAGCAAGGTAAGGCTCTAATCCGTATTATTCGTTCGTTGCTTCAAACTGTACACTATGTAGGCCCTACCAAACATGACTCAAGAGAGAGAGAGAGAGAGAGAACGAATGGGAGCGAAATCCAGAACTAACAGTGTAAAGGGAGACAACTTAGCGCTACGATCCGGTCTGGAACAGGATCCACTGCTAGTGGTACGCTTTAGGATACAGATGTAGTCAACATCGAGTGCACATTGCACCTCTCGTGAATCGAGAACCTTTTCGCGTAGCACTCACTACTCGTGCCCGTTCGGGTCGGTTGATTTACGGAAAGACCAGGCAAAGGATTTAACAGCGTCCGAGAGCGAGACAGAAACAAGGAACCTTTAAATGTCCTGCCACTGTCGGTAGTAAGTAGGGGAGAAGTTTTACTTCCAAATAACTAAATGTATGTATTCATGGAGCAATGACACACCGTGACCAGTAGAGAGAGAGAGAGAAAGAGCGTAATGGGGAGAAAGAGTATGACAAGCCGAAGAACAGGAAGGAAAACATCAGAGCAGGACAAAAAAGGGAACAGAGCAGCAGGAGCAGGACACACCGGGTCCAGACGGGAGCGGAAATTCGAAGTTCGAAAATTGCGCACGCAGTTGTAGGTTTGTTGAACTCTTCTCCTGGAAGAGAGCCTTCTGGTGGTCTGCCAGCTGGTGCCCTCGACCCCGCTTGCCCGAAGCTGAAAAGGAAGAAAAAGTAAGGCTAGGGGATATTTTCTCACCGTGTGAGGTACCCAGAAACAACAGGCCAAATGAAGGCGCCTCGGATAGATGAGCCACGAATGGTTACGGCCGAAATAATGCTGAAGGTTTTTAGGACTCCGCGTGGTGTGCATCCGGGACTCTTCGGGATCGCTGGTCGGATAGGGGAAGTTGTGAAAGGCATACAAGACGTAGGATAACGGGGGGGAGTGAAGGCATCCACAGCGCACCCAGACGCAACAGCAACATTGCCGAAGAAGAAACAAGCGCGGACGAAAACAAACACGGAGCGGATCTACCACCGTTCGTCAACCCGATCCTTGCGGTGGAAGGCATTTTGGGCATGGCGCTAGGTGGGAACTAGAGCAGGTGAAAAATTCGAAAAAATTGCCTCCCAACCAACACACAGACACGTTCACAAAGTCGAGGGAACAGTGAAGGTGTGCGGGCGGATCCTGGGGTTGCTTTTCCAACGGTTTTGGAGCGCAGGCAGCGGGAACACGGTACGAGCCTCCGGTGAAGGCGCGAGCCCAATCGGGATCGGGTCCGGATCGGGTTTGCTCTCAGCCATGCTCGCTGGTGGCGCGTTGGTGGCGCGGGTAATGTCGAGCACGAGAGGCACCCGGCAGCCTAGAGACTGTACGGACTCCTGGCGGTGCTGTCAGACCATTCACTACGTTTACGGCTGCGAGGGTAACCATATCGTTGCGCACAGATCATCATCCTCCATCATCGTTGCGGGTCGTCCACGTTTCCTCCTCCGGGAAGTGGGTCGCAGTTGGGTTCCTGTTGTACGACCTGTACTCACATATCTGTTGCTATCTGACCAGTTCGGCTTCGTCCAAACCAACGTTCTGTTTGTTGTTTTTGGTGTGGAATAGTCTCACGCGTCCCGCTGAAGTCTTGAAACGACTCGCAGAACCACTGGCACTGGTCAGCCACGCATCGTCACGATGTATTGTCTGCAGGGAGAAAAGAAGGAACACTGTTTGGTGGTGTTGTGCAACGGGCAATAAAACGGCCTCACAATCGCGAAACCCGCGTCCGTACCAACAGCACAGGCTCTAGCGTGGAAGGAGCCTCAAAAATAGGTCAAATAGGTTTTTGCTTGGAGCCTGACACAGCCTATTTGGCAGGTTCTGACACGGCTCGTTTGGGCAGTGTAGTGAGTGAATCGTGTTCTTAAAATAATAAAATAATTAACACAGTATTGTTGTGAAGAAAACAGTGAGAGAAAATTAAATTGGAAGTGTGTGTGTTGTGTGTTGTGTTCTGTGCTTGGATCGGAGCTTAGACGTGAAAATGCAGAGTTGTTGGGCGGTTCGATAAGGAACCAAATTTGACAGCACACAGAACAGTGGTGTGTTAGAGCAGTAGTGTTTGATGCACGAGTGGTTCACTTAGTGAATGTGTTGTACGCCCACATCGTGCGCTGAGTGCTGGGGGGATTGGAAACCATGAGCAGCAGTAGATCGGCGTTGGTGCGGAGTCCGTGGCTCGATCGTAACGAGGCTCCGTGTTTTCGTGTCCATCGCTCCCCGTTAGCAGCTAGCAGCACTACAAGCCCTAGGCACTAGGTGTTTCCGAATTTCCCAAGCACACGGGCTTGCTGAAGACTGTTCCCGCGTGGCAACAAATGTAACCGTGCCGTCACAACCGTGCTTGCCGTGGTGTGGTGCCCGTTGAAAGAACAAGTGCCCTTTGGCTAGCCACCCCGGCGATGGAGCTGGGCGGCGAAGTGTTTACGATGGGGCTGGCCCTCAAGCTGCAGAAGGTGCCTCCGGGCTCCGGGATGATGGATTTCACCGAGTTCCGGCGGGACAACGCCAACACTGCCACCTTCGCCAGCGACTGGGACAGTTATCAGGTAAGCGAGAGGGCGAGGTGTGATGGGATTTCGTAAGTCCTTTTTTTCGTGCGGAATCAAGCACACTAGGCCTCGTCATCAATCACGGCCAGTAGGCGCCGCGTTCTTGGGCGTAAAATGGACGGTGAGAAAACATCGTACGGCCAGAATCGTGTGGTGTGTGGTTCATGCATTATTATCAGTTTATTGATTGAAAATCATTATCGACGTGTGCATGTGCAATGTGCCCTGCACATACACGTTCACCGGTGTGCCTGGGCTGGGAAGCGTTCAAATGCAAGGGTTCGGAGCGAGTACACCCCATCCAGGGACGCGCGCGCGGCTGTGTGTGCGTTTGCGTCCGTTGCTCGTGGCTGTCTGCATGCGAGGTGGACAGGGTACCGATGAAAAGCTGTTGTTTGTTTGATTGGTGGGCCAGTTTGCAAAACGCTGGGCTGGAAAACATGGACTCGGGCGTACGAAGCTCATTACCGTGGAGCTTTGCCTCGTGACTGCATCTACCGTTGTGTTCCGGGGTTTGATGGATAAGTTTTTTTTTTTCTCTAAGTTCGAATTCTCGTGAAGATTGAAGTCCCAAATGAATGAAAGGGAAACTGTTGGAAAAAAAGTCTTTGGGTGCGGGTTGAGGAACACGAGCTTTTGTACATAATCTGTCGATTAAGCTAAATAAATAAACATACTTGTGTAAAGTAAAAATACAACCAATTGAAATTGTATTTGTAAGCTTTTTATGGTTCTGATTCCATAAACTTTATATAAAAACTTTCCTAATATGAAAACGTTTGTTGAGCTAAAAAAATCAAGAAGAACACAACTTTTTTCAGAAAGCAATGCCAAGGTTAGTAACTTGTGCATCTTACAATTTTGTTTGCCTATCTTGTGCAAACATTTTTTGACAATGAATAAAAAAGATTTTACAATTGCACTGCAAGATGAATAACATTCTATCTAAACAAGCTTTATTTTATTTTATTTCAAAAGTAACGTCCAGTCTGTTTTGCTTAAACCAAACTATTAAACAGTTTAAAGTTAAAATAAACAGTTATATGATGCTTCTGTCTCATATTCAAACCATTTAAAAAATGTGTTTTTATCATTTACTCTCATTTTAGACATCGCTTGTCGTTCGATTCTGTACGTTTCAAGATCAAAGCTTTACTCAGTGCTGTTAATTGGGACATTAGAGTTATATACTTCGATGATATGTATCAATAGCTATATATTTTTTTATTTAGTAGTAACTGACAGGCCGTATTGCTCAATAGCTGATTGATGGAGAGAAAAAACTTCAAATTGAGCAAAAATCTATAGCTTGAAGCGTTGTAACATTATTACAGTCGGAAAATTGACATTTGTCAGTCTCACAACTCGCTGTTGAAGATTAACGTCACATTATTCCTTATAGAGTTTTCTCTCACTGATGCGATTATCTTTTCTAGGTCCTAGATAAATGATTACTTTGCCTGTTTTCGGAGCGTTTTGTACGCTTTTTTGACGGTTTATTCCAAGATCACAAAGTAACACCAATACGCCCAAAAGTAGGCAACGTTACACTGAATACATTTGAAGCGTTCTGTTTTTAATATCCCACCCTGTTTACATTATGGCAATTCGAAACACAACCGACGGAATGGAGTGCATAATTTTACGCAGAAAGCATATAAAACGTTTTTATCAATAGTAACGCTTGTACGTGTTGCCAGCGGGAATGTGCAAAAAACCGCAAAACAAGCCGCAACAGCAGTAAATCAGCTAAACATCCAAACAGTGGCCGGTGAAGGTTTGCTGCTTCTAATCAAGTGCAACAAACGAGAACCGCAAGTCGCTGTAAAACGGCGAACCGTAAGTTTCACCACACACCCCAGTCCCCTCAACGCACGGGTGTGTGTGCTTGTGTGTGTGTGTGAGTTCCGCAGACCTTCAAGGGAGCGCGCTAAGCAAAGGTTCACCGCAATGTCTTAACCAACACATTTTCCGTCGTGCCGCGAAATTCGCCGACGAACCCTTTGTCACCCAGCGAGTAAATTTATTGGTATATCTATTTGGAGGGGCGCGGAAGAGTAAAGGGTGTAGCTGTAGCCTAATGCGCGCCTCGTCACCTTTCCGCCGATCCACCCAATGGGTATTTCCGAGTCGGAGGTGAGGGAGACAAACACCGAAATTAGGTCACCGCTAATTGGAATGTAGTTTTCCGTCTTGAAGGACATTCGGCTGTGATTGCCAGTTTGGAGTTTTCCTGTTGCCGTCCTTTTTTCCCCCTTTCGTCGCACACCGTTATGGGCCACGCGTGATTGTGGAGACGGTAATGGGTTGCGCGCTGTAAAAAAAAAACGGCACGAAAACAGCTCCACCAACTGAAGAAGCATACCATCACGGAAAGAATGACGAACCGAAAGCTCTAACATGGCGACCGAAAGAGGCAGAATCGTCGTACATTGGCTTACAAATGGTGCAGCAAAATGGGGTGTAAGGGTGTGGGTGGAGACGGAAGGGAATTGATGTTGTTTTTGTTGGGAAGCGATTATTATTTCCGCCCGGGAAGTCGTACAGATTTCCTGGCCACGATAGGGATGCACAGCGTCATCGACGCTCGTGTAAGGGTGGTTGAGCCTTGGCTGTCTAGTAGATGGAGCCGTACCGATGGCTGGTTTATGGTGCGGGTTAGGGGATTTATGGTTTCCATGGAGGGTGGCCAGGGCTCTTCGCAGATCGCAGGAAGCAATTAACGATCGAAGGAGATGGATGTTTTGTTTCATTCGCCACTCGTGCAGCAGTAGCGGGACAATCAATTATCTTACCGCTGGGTTGAAGCTATCCAAATTTGTTAGTGATTAGGACGGGATCGGACTGCACAATTGGCTGGAGTATAAACGCCGTAAAAATGGAGTCTTTCATACGAGCTGTTGGTAGTGACATTGATGTTTCAACGCTACTGTAGCTTCACGTTAAACTTAGAGCAGATAACATTGCTAGAGATTGCTTATGCTTATTGCTTAGAAACACCGCTTTAATGAGAAAGTGGAAGCAACGAGCGATTTCTTTGATTTGTGATCTCTCTGCATTCAGAATGTAGTGCAGCAAAACAAGTTCTATATAATTGCTCACCTATCCCGAACCAGTTTCCTTGCGTGTGGAATCTTTTCTTACTCCTAATTTCGCCCAGTGACATGTCCTATATTCGCATTCATACACATGCCGCGAGTGCCCAAACCATATCAGTACTGCCCCGCGCCAGAAGCTAGTGCACATTGCTGCTGCTGGAGAAAAACGAAGAAAACGGTCACAAAGTTGGTAGGTTACGTAACGATCAACCGGGGCGCGAAAGACCGATCCCGTCCCACCACAACCTTCCTGTGCCCCAACCATAACGGTGTGTAACTGGCGTGGTGATGTGTGGCAAACGTCAAAGCGCGTTAACTAACCACCCTGGCAGCCGCCACCATTTATCCATCATTTACTGATTTCCCGTGGCGAAGCATCAGTAAGCGTCAATCCCTGCGAGAAAGCTAGTGCTGACGGTGGTGGTAACGGTGCACGCCGACAGGTAAAACACCGGTCCGTGCGCTTTTGTTGCCCTCCGCTCCGCTCCCTTACTTACGACCGGGAACGCTCTGTCAATTACCGGAAATGCAGACCGACGAGGCGAAACTAACGATTAAATAATGATTCTTTATGCAACTGCACCGGTGTGAGCGGCTTGCTGGCGTGGCTCGTCGCCGAGTCGCCATGACAGTATGTGGAACGCGATGGAAGCGTTGCTACACAGAAATCTGGGTCTGGATATTTGTTCTGCCACGGGTACTGCGGGTTCTGGGTTGGTTTCTCCAGTGAAAATTTCATGTAAGAGAGAGGAAGAGAGAGAGAGAGAAAGAGAGAGAATGTGGTGAATGTTTGCCCTTTTGCGTGGAAACCATATTTAGAGCTCATATCTTGAAATGTCCGTCGGGAAGGGGTTTAGATGGATTTCGTAGAACGCAAGTCTCTACTGCCCGCATCGCATGACGTAAAGTAGTAGCAAGTTTGGGGTTATTATTAGAGTCGATGTTTGCATATGAAATAAATGTGAATATTTTTGGTAGTTTCAACCCATCCCTTTTGTTAACAGCAGCTTGTGAGGCAGTGGGCACAGTTTGGATCAATGTTCCACTAATGTGGCAATGCAATGCACTTCTTGTTGTAGCTTCGTTCACTATTGCATCTTAATGTATATACAATTTCTGATTCAATCACTTATTTTGCCAATTCGGTTTTGGTTGAGATAATTAAACAAATGTGATAATTGCGCAGGCCTGCTACACGGCTCCACGTTGTATCGAATTCCATTTGGACTGCATTTATCAACTAGATACAAGACTTAATAAGCTCTTCTTCATGATTTGCCCTTGGAGCCTGCAAAACAATGTGAAAGCATGCATTTTGTTAATTATTTCAGTTAAAAAAGTAAAAATGTTGTCCAAAAGAAACAAATACAGAACGAACAAGATACATTTTTATACATTAAAGAATTTGGCAATGTCACATTCATTGTCACAAAATGTTTTAGCTCAAAAGTAGAGAAACGTGGATGAACGGATTTATCATGACCAGCATATGAGCTAAAACTAATTTTCAGCAAATTCAATGCATTGAACTAATAATGAATCGATTTAAGAAACTTCTTATCGAAATTAAGTACCAAATTATGCGTTACAGAACGTCTGCGGCTAATATATTGTGCATTATGCTACGATATTATGGCGTAAGTGAGATAGCTGTAATAAAAGCGGATGGAAACTCACATCAAATTACGGTGCGAATATACAGTTGTTTCTTAATAACAATCATAATCATCTTTTTACTTCTTCAATATCATTTGAAGCATTATTGCATCATTTCAATAATTAACAGACTCTATTTTCTAGATTTTATTTGATCTTAGAGATAGTACATTAAATAGGGTTATCGGCCAATCAAACACAAATCATACTTTATGAATAAAAACTTATTCGATTGATGTACGGAGTTCGTTCGAAAATTACAAATAGTATGTTCTAAAAAATTATGCAAATGCTCAATTCTTCCGCTTCAGGGTGAAAAATTATTTCAGTCATATGGCTACCATACAGTACCCAAAACGTTCGATCTAGTTTTGAACTATGTGCAGTCCTATCTAGGCTACAGTATCGCAGATGTTGTTCATCAAAGATTCGATAGTTTGTGGTTTGTTGCCGTAACATTGATCTTTAATGGCTCCTCACAAATAACAGTCCAAAGGTGTCAAATCGCAGCCCTTTCATGGCAAAACGACATCATAATATCAACTTATGATTCGGTTTTCAAAAACAATTCAAAAACTGTGTTGCACGTAGCACCATCCTGTTTGAAGCCAAATGTCTCCAAGGACCTTAATTTTAATTGTTGCGAATAAATATTCACTCAGTTCATTTTCGTTCAACAGAATAACTAAACTCATAATCTATAAGATCGGTCAGAACACCTGAGAGGCCTGCGGACCCCCCCGTATTTAAGTTATTTTAATGTTTTTTTAATTAAACTTCAAACTAAACACATACGAAGATAACATAAGCACAAATGTTTTTAATGTTTTTAACATTTTTTAATGGACGCTAGTAAAGGTTACGCGACAAATACGTAACAGTAAAACCACACAGAAAAATTAGTTCCTAATATATTTTTGGTATGTACAACATTGCACGTTCCAGATTTAAAAAAATATATGCATGCATCTGTCCTGTGTATGTCTAGACTCTAGAGAGTCCGAATGGGTATCGAACAACGTTTGACATTGTATAACCGACCATAATTACCACATGATGCCGAGCTCTTCATTGTTATTAATGTACAATGCATTCGATAAGTTCTTTTCTCTTGAGTAATATTAAAAAGGTAACTAAATCACAAGCGGTACTAAGAGATAACGATGCTTGCACTACTTACAATACATTCCGCAAACTACACGCTGGTATTCAATTCGCAAGCTCAAGCCGGCGCTAAATCTTTTCAGCTTCCCGGTGCATGTCTATTATTGAATTTTAAAATGCAGCTCTCATCAGCAGAACTCTCCTCGACTCGCAACCGATTCGCTGGTGGTTCAATATTTCGTTGCAGTCACTGTTGATCGATCATCAACTCCTCCCACAAGTACGCCCGCTCTCTTTCTCTCTCTCTCTCTCTCTCTCTCTCTCTCTCTCTCTCTAAAACCCAAATTGCACATTGTTGAGAGGGGGCACCGCACCGCTGTCGCATTCCCAATGTTGCAGAGGAAAGAATCCGAAAACCGGACACTCGAAAGCATTTCCGATCTCTCCTCTCTGCTGACGCGGACGGGATCGGGCGAGGAATTGATGGGAGAATTATGCAAAATTTATGCGGTATCATTCGCACTGCGGAGCGGTACACTATTACGTGGTGTACCGGGTTCAAACACATGCGGTATCTGCCGGACGGATCGGCATTTCCGCACGCGGGTATCCGTTACGGGGACGGTGCGGGTGTGCGACCAAAGAAAACCTCCAATGCGAAGGGTTTTCTGCGTGTAGGTCTGCAGCGAATATCTAATGCGAATCAAACATTGCTCAAAGCAGTACTTTGGCACGTTTATCGATCTTTATTTTAAATGCGTAGCTTGGTGGTGGGTGGGGATGGGTGACAGTGACGGTGGTGACCAATGCAATTCGTTCGTAACGTCGTTTGTTTTCCGACTGGGGAGAGAGAGAGAGCGCTGAAAATTGGACGGTTTTTATCGGTGGCCTGATAGTATGTTGCCTTCGTGCCTTTCCTTGAAGTAAATCTGAAATCGATCCATAATCGAGCTCAGACCAACTGCAACACAAAACAGTATGCACTGGCACCGAGAGATCATTCGTATGCGATACGGCCAAGGGCTAAGCTAGTGTTGGTTGGCGATATCGCCTTCGTTGGACGGGTGCGCAGCGACAGGGATCGTTCGAATGATAGTGTCATAATTTTAACCTTTTTATCGACTCTTCCTATCCCTCTCAACCTCGCTCTCTTGCTCTCCCTGCTCGTCGTACGCCTCTGCGAAAGCTAATGGGAAAGCTGTTAGATAGTATCTAATTGTTGTTTGGCACCGTGAATTGCAGTAAATGGAAATGGGGGAGCTGACCGTTTGCTGCACTTGTCTCGGGCTAAAGATTGCGAGTGACCTTTTGACCATTATAGCTTTACCCAACGCTCGTAAAAATGTACCAATTAGTTGAGGCATTTGTTCTGGACGTATATGACTTAAAAACGAAAGCAATAAATGAGTGCTGCTGTTGGTGCGATGAAATCATATAAGTTTGAAACGGATTTGCTGTACAGAAACATGCGTTATTTTAAGCAGATGAGGATGCATATTCCAAAGCATGTAGATGTGTTCAATTTTGTATCAAACTTTTTTTTTCATATTCTCAATTTTAGGGTAAAAATTAAAATTTCAACATAAGTATGCAAAGTATTGTGGCTTTTGTGTACGTGTCTTTTAACTACATTCACTAGAACTGTGAAATATTTAATGTTTCACCTCTTTTTAAGAGCTACAAACAGAACTTTATATCAATATTCTTTGCTTATGTTTCTATACAATGGAATAGGACCTCTTTTTTTTGGTTTGGACGTCAATACAGATATTTTAGGCAAGTCACGGAGTACAGTTGGATCTAGATGAAGCATTAATCTGAAAACGTTTGTTTTAATAACCGCTTCCGTTACAATTGAAAAAATGTTATGAAAAAATGACAAATTAAATTGAAAATTTCCATGCAAATCAAAATCAAAATCAATTTATTTAAAAATTTACTTATTTGTGTCAAATTGTTGAACGTGGTTTACACGAAACACTTGCACCTAACAAACAACAGGCATACAACATTCCACAGATATAACATTACTCCCGACGAAGACGCCCTTAGAACACCGATTTGGACATACTAAAGCCACTTAGAGCGAGTACCGTATTAAACTTGTATTAAACCTGCGGCCCATTAGCTGTAATTGGTTGATTTGTGCATAGCGCGTTCGGGTACGCATGTTTATTATTATTATGTTTTTTTTTTTCTGGCCTGCACTGTGTCTCAGCATTCATTTATCGCGACGTTAGACGCGCGCGTCCACTAGGTGGCGTAACAGTTGGCTAGGAGAAACATAGCAGGATAGAGTAGATAGCAGAATAGAGTAGAGAGCAGAATAGGGTAGAGAGCAGAAAGGATCAGGAGATCGATCTCTTATCTCCTCGACCGCCAAACCGAACGGACGCAATAAAGGTCGAACCGTACTCGACAAGCCGTTGAAGTCAAAAATGGTTTGCATGACATATGAGGGATGTAAAGCCAAGAAAAAGAGTCATTGAATTTTCTTTCATTCACTGAAAAGGATATTTTCGAATACGTTATTTAAAATAAAGCATTTGTTTGATACATTTTAAATTAATCCAGCGAACATTTGATACGCAAATATTAATATTCAAACATTTTTACCATGACACAAACATAAAACTGAAGTATCATTTCCACACTGGTTTCAATAATAGCTAATCCGTGTGATTGTTAACAAAACGCATAGTTCCACGAGGTCGATTTCTAATCCTTATTCCAGCACAACTGTGATACAAACAGCACTACAGAATACATTTTTTTTTCAACTCAGAGTTAAATTTGGTTAACTAGTAATGCAAATAGTTATATATAGTTAATGCAAAATTTAAAAAAAATGTTTTTGCACAGTTATTTCCAATAATAAGTATGAATGGGACCAAAAACAACTAAAAGCTGCTAAATTACCTCTTGGCTCAAATTTACCTTAAATTATCTTCAAATTATTCAAATTCAAATTCAAAGTTTTTTCCTGGAATGGTTATTCTATGTACAAAAAAAAACGCGTTCAGGAAGCCTTAAAACTCTTAGCAGTTGAAAGCGACAGGTACGTGGAAGCGTATTTATATTTGAATATTTTGATGAACTGCAACGATTGGACTTATCGATTTGGTAGAGGAAATGAAACGAAAATTCTGCAGAATGATTGATGCACGCTGTGTGCCCTTCGCATGCATTTCCTTAAATTGAGGCTCGTATTCCGCAAACCGGTAACCTGACCGATAGAACCGATCATTAAGCAACTAGCAAACGGTTTCGGTAACGCTGTAACGAGCAAAATTTGGACGGACCAAAGTTTTCGATGCAATCTGGCGGATGAGTTTTCCCTCTTGCGCCATCAAGCTTGAGGCCTTCTCCTACTGTCACGGAAAGATCTGTGTGACGTGTAAAGCTGTAAACTTTTCATCTTTCGCCCTCGCTCTCACGTTTCGTTCCGTTTCGAGCGATAAGAGGCTCGATGGTTGAGTTGAATCAAAGAATTTTTTTTGATCGCCTGAAGGTACTTCTGTTTCCTCATCGCCATCGCTTCTCGGTTCTAGCTAGTATGTAGCAAAAATACAACAAACTAGAACGAACCGCTGGCTTATTCTCAGTTTCCCGGCAACGACTTACCGTCCTGCTCCACCGCACAACGCTTCCGACAGCTTCCTGCCTGCCGCAGGGTACCGAGACGCCCAAATGGACTTTTATAATCTCTCGCCCTCTGAATTTAGCAGCCAGTCGTTCGGTGACCTTGGCTGTGCAATTGTAACTTGCACTTCCTCTACGCTGTGGCGTTTCGCGACCCACACGCCTCGCCAGTTTGTGTTACTGGCACACGATCTGGCTTACGATCATGGGGGACTAGGGCACAGTTTTTAATCCATCACCGTGGTGCCAGCATACGTAAGGAAGGCAAACGCGTCTTCGTGCTCGTGCTCGCTTCCGGAGTTTGTCTCGAATCGGATGCAATTGTTACTCTTGCTCACGGACAGTAGCGTAGACGGGACGAATGTTCTGTGATAGACTTAAAATGTGGCACAAAGTTTACTTTTCGATACTGGCAGCGAACGAAACAAGGGAGAGGCAAAGGGCGTGAAACTTTTGGGAGGGTGTACGGAAGGATTTATTATTCTTGGTCATTGCCAGAAAGGAAGGAGAGCGGAAATGTGGGAAAACAAAAAAAAAGGTACGAAAATAGAATCCGGTCTGTCTGTGTCGGATCTGTGAGCATGTAAGCCACAGTGAAACCTGATAACTCGCTTAAAAATGATGAAAAATATACTCGATACCGATAGATGGCGTAAGTCAGTGGGGGCAAGTGGGGATGGGATAAGAAAATCGGACAGTAAATGATTTATGGGATTGTTCCAAAACCGGCGTTTCCGGCTCAGCGTCATTTCCACCATTTCCCGGATGCCGCCGAATGGTTCGCGGACCCCCGGACCCCCCCCCCTTCCCTTCCTGTTCCAATTTCGGCAACTATTTTCGTCCAATGTACAGGATTTCGGAGGAAATCTAATTTTAGCATCGCTCTGTGTATGTTTTCGTACGTGTGTTTGTCCACCTGTCACTTCCGCTCGCTACGTGACGGATTTGCTACCCGCTAATCTGTTCGGTTTTTAACTGTTTCCCCCCTTTTTTGCAGAGTCCAAGCGCTGCTGCGGCCAACGAGACGGGAGCCGGCCCGTTCGAGGAGTATGAACTGTTCTACCGGCACTCGTACACGATGACCGCCGTCTACTGTGTCGCGTACTTTATCGTCTTCATTGTGGGGCTGGTCGGGAACAGCTTCGTGATTGCGGTCGTGTTTCGGGCACCGCGGATGCGAACCGTTACCAACTTCTTCATCGTGAACTTGGCGGTCGCGGACGTGTTGGTGATAGTGTTCTGCCTTCCCGCCACCCTCATGAGCAACATCTTTGTGCGTAAGTACTTTACAGATCTAGTTCTCGCTGTCTTTTGCATCAATTTTATGTAACAAGATTTTGTCTGCCTAAAGGAGTAAAGACGAGTGATGGGAAAGTTCCATTTGTATTTGGAACAGAACGAAACCGGTTTCTTTACGGAATATTTTAACTAATAATGAAATTCCATGGTTAGTTACATTAAAATAATCGAGTTTCATTCATTCAATGGACTTACTAAATATACGGAACGGAATGGACCTTTGAACGAACGGTTTCTTTAAAGGTTCGGAATTAAATTCCCGTTACTTGAAATTTATGACTATGTTATATTTGTGTAAGTGAAACTGACGCGAAAGCTGTAGAATGCAAGAGGATTTTATGCTTTTAAGATCATTGCTTGATTATTTTATCGTTTGTAACATGATAACCTTTACTGATTCGTCGAACTGCTATGGGTTGAACAGTTTCCACTGCAACGGTTCTTCGCTTACAAATCGCCAGCAGAAAACCTACACCCTTTTACGCAGACTGAAAAATAGGAAAGCTATTTCTGAGCGCTTTATAAAATCAATTAGAAAAGCTCATTCATACGTGTCAATAACAATCTCGTTTCATCGGCTGGTACGTGCCTCTCGGTAATTCTATTTTGTATGAGCTATTATTTCTTCATTTTCGAATACTGTAGAAAGTGGAAAACACACCGTTTTTCGTGTTATGTTTTCTATAGATGAAAACCGTTCGATTGTTTTTCGCACGCTCTGTTATTCGGGTGCATTGTTTTCTGCACTGACGAGGAACGAAACGTGATACCACACTACCCTGTAAGATCGCTAATCGTTAACGAAACAATATATGCACTTTTCTAATTGCTTTCCATCGCCACCACTTGCACTTGCCACCACGGGAAGTAAATGTTGATCCGTGCAATATTGATCGATCGATAAAATGCAGTAACCAGCGGTTGACCGTCGCCCGACGTACAATGGCATCGATGCACCAAACTAACGCGCAAATAACTTGCCGGTAGATGTGGTGCTACTAACGATTCTAACGGCTGAACAATAGCAGTAAAGAACAAAAGAAGGAATGTACTATTTTTTTTCCATTTTTTATGGTGTTAAGTTTCTATTTAAACAGATTAATTGATATTTTGTTTTGAAGGTATACTTTGCGTTTTCTTATTTTTAAAACGATTATATGGAGGCGCCCAGTGCTTTTCATACAAGTGGAGTAGAAGCACATCCCAAACCTTGATTTCAAATATAATTCTTTTTATATGGGTTGTAGAACCTAACAAATTTATTAAAGATGAATAATAAATAAATAGACAAATATATTTAACTGAATAAATAAATAAATGAATAAGTCAATATTTAAATACATAACATATGAAAGTTAGGCGGCTAGTTAAGTAACTACTTATTCTTTGTTTATGGAAAACATCATCAACATGTGGTTATTTCATCATTTCGTTACAAAATATGAAGTAGCTCAGTTGCGTTGCCATTACAAAAAAGACATTTTTTGTTCGTAAATATTTTCCAACACAAACAAATCCCATCTTGTATTCCCATTGCACCAAACAACAATAAACAAATCGCTATGGCGGCTGGTTAGTTTATTAAAAGATTAGCTTCGACACACAAAAACTAAACAATACCATCCGTCACACTCACCATGGCAACCGAACGCGGGAAGCTGCGTCAGTTTTTCGGAAATACAAAGCAATCCAACTAGTTTTTAGGGCTAGTTTTTGTGGCACAATAGCGCCAGTTCGTATAATTTTCATCTTCACGCGCTCGGAGAATCGTTTGACCTTTTACCATGTGCACAATGTTGACCATCGGTGACACAAAGCGAACGGACCGTGCTGAAGAAAAAAAAAACTGTACAAAATCCATTACAACTGTCCATCTGAGTGTTTTGTACGAGAGGTTTGCTGGGAGGGGGGTGGGGAAGTATGTTGATATTCACAAAAAAAACGTACCCTTTTGCAATGGATTTATTCTCCTTTGCTCTATTCATTTGTTTTGTCGCTTCGACTCTGATCAGTGCCTTCAGCTCAGCTAAAGCAAAGGCAACTGCACCCGCCAGTCTGGATTTACGTTCCGGTGGTGGAAAAGTTTTAGAAGGATGTTGTGAAACTTTTTCTTCATTCAAATTGTCCCCAACCGCTCCCGGGCGGACGTTTGCACATTACCGTAGTCCAGTAACACATCACCATAGCAGTAGGACAGTTTCGTTCCGTTGTGTGGTTTTGTGCACCGGGCCGTGGCTCGAGTGTGCTGCTGTGTTGATGATTTTTGTGGACAACACGTTGGCGTTGGAAAACAATTTCGATGCTGACATTGCAACCAATTAAAAAGACATTAAATTCACTGGCTCCCGTTAAAGAGCAGCTGTGCGCGTGTGTGAGAGAGTGCGATGGTCAATGTACAAGGTGCAATAGAGAGAAAAAGAAGCGACAAAGAGAGTAATGGTTTCGCTTTGGAGCAGTGGAAAAAAAAAGAAAGAAAAAAAAAACAAGTTTCCCCTAATCCCATTCTCGCCTCCGGGCGAGCAATGGGGCTAAACAAAAACTAATTAAATTCTATAAATCAGTGTCCTGTCTGATGTTTGCCCTTCAGATGCAAGCAAATTCGTTGGCCTTGATGCAACCATTTGTTCCTGTCTTTTCTTGCATCTCCACGTTTTCACCCTTTTTTCTCCATCTGGCAGCCCGATCGTGTCGTTTCCACTCTACTTTACGCCACTCCGGTTGGGATGGCTCCCATCCTCGGTATCGGCACAAAATTAGTATCTGCCATGGCTCCCCTTGAAACCGAATCGAATACTGCACTGATGGGTTCCGGTACTGGGCTGGCACGCTCGCAAGGACGGACGAGCCCCGGGTGGCACTGTGGTTTGTAACTATTAATTTAAAAATGCACCAATAAATAACCACCTTTGGAACACGGCCCACTGCTATGTAAAGGTGGTACCACACATGGCACTGACCGTACGTGACCGGTGGGCACTATAATTTGTGTCGAAAGTTTCGTGTCAAGTTGCTCAAAACTCGTCCTCGCTCGAGCGTTACGCCTGCACGGTAGCGCATTAGCTGATTTTTTATCGTGTAACATTGTTCGAAGGTAGAAGAGCTTGGTGCTTTTTGCACACGTGCACCTCGCATAAGACACCAGGCGTCAGTTGGCGGTTCAGTTGATGGGAGAAAGAATCATATCTACGGTAGGTTTCAGCCGAAGAAGCACGAATCGCAATTGGATCACTTTTGTAACCATCGAAGTGTAAATATTGTAACATCAGGTCCAACGCACGCTTGAGTTGGCTTTTGATATAGAGTCGTGGAGCGTCTTCGTGCCACCAAAGGGTGAAGTTGTGCGTATGAGTGTCTGTTACAACGATATTGTACAGTTCCAGTGCAAGTACTTTTGTGTTATCATCGTACAATCGATGGGATGTGAATGAAAGCGATCGAGCGTGCAAGGCGCCTTAAACGCACGAGCGTCCCGGATGTCGTCTTGCCAAGGTGCTCGATGTCAAATATTCATCTCGGAGTTTCCTTATTGTGATCGCTCGAACTAGCTTTCATTTCGACACGTTTCGGACGAATTGAGTTGGACCGGCGATGGTTGGCGAAAGAGCACCGTAAGAGAGGGAGAGAGAGAGAGAGAGAGAGAGAGAGAAAGATACACACTGGTAACAGTTGCTACAAAAGAGTAAGGTGTTGGATGTCCAATTTGCTATATTTCTACCGTATCTCTCCACTGCAAGATATTTTCGAAGATGTAAATGAACTTGCACGTTACACGTGTGCACTTTGACTGGTTTCCGGTGTTAAAGTTTTTTTTGTGGAACCTGCCCCTATCCTAGTTCTTCCAAGTGTGTACACAATACTTCACTGTATGGAGAAGGGCGATGAATAGTAAATTCAATTATCTCACCTTTGGCATGGTTTTCGGTGGAGCACACAGGACATATGATCTAGCAAGCATGATCGCATGTGTGAGATTTGCCTTTGCATATTGTACACGATATCTATAGTATCCTATTTGCATGAATGTACAGGAAGTACGGTGTCAGGGATGTATGCCAAAGAAAAAGGGGATTCAATTTATCATAAGGCTGATTGTATTACATCACCTACGGAACTATTCTATTTCAAGTTAGTTTTTTCTCTAGTGTGGATCTCAATGAAGTTACTCAGTTACTTGCACCTAAGTATTCCGAATGCTTTGATAAGTTGTGCTGTATATTAATTATTTCATTTTTTAAAGTTTCTTAAAGACTTTACATGTAGAGAAACGTGTTGAGAGTAGCTGTGTGGTTTGGAGGTTAAAGATGGACTAACTATTTATTTGCAATATTCCACTATTTATATATACAGATCCCAATGTATACTATGATCGCGGGTTACTATGTTTCTAACAAAACGTAGTTACCGATTTTTTATTAATTAATTATATTTTACTACTTACTTACTTATCGGGCGCTTCGCGGTATTCGCCTGCTGTAACAAACTCCGAAACCGCTCACGGTCTCGCGCCGTCGTCTGCCAATCCGTTATCCCGGCCCTGATGGCGAACGTCTCTACGCCATCTTCCCACCTCAGCTTGGGCCTACCACGCCTCCTCTGTCCATGTGGACGGCCTAAGAAAAGTGCGTTCACCTATCCGAACGTCACGTAATTAATTGTACTGATTGTTATAAATATGTAAAAGTTTTATTCCTTTAAAAGAGTTCATGAACAAAGTAATAGGGTACTGTGAAATGTTTTGTAAACAGTTCAATATATTCATAATTTATTTCTACAAAATATAAAGCAAGACTTGCTTTACTTACATACTTATCGGGCATTCCAATCATTGTGTAGTTGTGGCTTGCATAAACTTTTTATGTTGATGATCAAACATTCAATGATGTTTTGCACAGTACAAAAATTAAATAAAACACATCTTGTTTGGCTCATAGTACTAGCAATTAACAAAAAGAGGTATATTTTTATTGTTTTAATTATTTTATTCTTCAATTTCGTGAAATGCGACTGTTTACAAAATGCACAATTTTATTCACATTTTATGACATTGTTAAAGCAATATTCCCCAGACGTTGTTTTGGTATGAAAAAGAGTAACAAGACAATTTTAATGTTATCCTTTTAGCGAAAGTGAAAAATCTTGCTCACACCTTTAAGTAATCTTAGTAACTGTTTTTTTCGTATGAAATTTATACGAATGATTGTTTTTGCTATACATAATTTTAATATCAGTTGTCTAAAAAGTTTATGCAGTACCTTAGTATGGAAGAGAAAAGGGCATTTCAGTGCCCTTTGAATTGTATATTTTATTTAATCTAATATGCAAATCAGTAGATTTGATGTACTACGTGCATGTTAACTTGCATTATCATTTACTTCCTACGATTGTATTATTTTGTAAATGCAGTCATTATTTGCTCCGCACTGTATATGACAAGCTGCTAGTGACAAATTTCGTTTAATAATAACTTCTTTTTTTTTCGTCGTAATAACGTATGAAAAGCCATTACCAAGCTGTAGCGTTGCCTGCCAAATGCCTGGATCATTTTGTTTTGCTGGGAAACATGAAAAGTATCAATCAGAAAGGAACCTGTTCGAGCTCTGCTCTGTGTGCCACCGTTTCGCTCCGGTTAGTTGAGCCGTCGCTACCCGGTTGCTTTGATATATGCTTCCGTTGCATGCTCCCGGTGGGAATCAGCTTTCGATTTGGGTGGGCCGAGCGTAATTAGTTCGCTGCAATGTGAGCTTTTAACGCTGGTTCCTATTTCACCGCCGCCGCCGCCGCCATCACATCATTTCAGTTTTGTTCCTTACGTTCGATAAGCGAAATGAAACGAATTTCGTACCGCCCGTCGGTTCGAATGCCGCGTGGAAAGGGAATTTAACTATCAAATTAATTTGAAAAGTTTCAACTACGAAGTGAGTGATTTTTCATCGCCTTTCGTATCATTAATCTCAATAGCTGGTGCACATTGAGGCCAAACAGTGTGCAAAGTTGTTCAAGCAGCGATGTGTGTGAGTGTTTTTTACTTTATACCATGCAATAATAAGCGTCTCCTGAAATTGGTAAGTATAGTCAGTGTGTGGGTGAGCATTTTTCATTCTTCACAACGATTTCGCATCCAATCAACCCTGGTAGCGTGGTAGCGGTCGTACACATGCACACCCAAAACCCTAATGGATTGGGTTTAGTGTAAGATCGACTACAGTGCTGGATTGTGCTCGGTTTGCTCGGGCAATTTGCTGCCGTTGTTGGGTAGCGACCGATCGGGAATCGCAGAGCCTGCCTTGAGTGATCTAGGCAGGAAGGAACGTTCCGCGACCGCATATGCTGGCCAGTCCCGAGAAAACAGCTATGCAGTTGGATGCAATTAATGAACTCGTGAAGCGCACTGATTGATATTGCCAGAGCAGCGGGGTGAGACGCATGTACCGTGCGCCAAACCGACCCTAAACTAACCGGCACGATGGAACGAAAGCCGTCCAACCCAGACGAGACATTGCACTTGCGCGACAACCCAGGCGTCCGTGTACGATGTGGCCACAGTACGAGCCCTTTAACACCAGGCAGGCAGGGTGTACCGGGCGCCCGGGCGTGGACCGCGAAACGTAAACAAGGTATCGAAATATGCACTAATCATGTAAGCGGATTGGTTGGTGAACCAGTGGTCCTGTTTGGCCAGTGCACTGGGCCCATCACGCCCCGTTCGGTTGTTTGCCTGGATGGGATGCGCCAAACCTGGAAGCCTTTATCCAGGAACGGAACCGATTCGGTGAGTGAATCGGGAGCGGTTTTAGCAAATAGAGGCGTCCTTCTTTTTTTCTTCCTGTCGCGTTTTAGTATAGAGGCGGCAATTGGTCAAGTAAGGGTAGAAGATAGAGAGGGAGGTCGAGGTCGAGGTGGGAAATAAATATGGAAATCATTTTCCGGTCAGCGCATCGTCCGTCGGATGAACGGGAAACTGAAAACCGCAACCAGATTGGGCGCGAAGGACGGAAGGAACTGGTGGAACTGGGTAGGTCACGCTGCAAAATTCGTAATTTATTTCGATTGGATAATATTCGAAAACGGTTACCCGTTGGATTGGAAGCCAACGTCAGGACGCCTGTTGTTTCGGGGCGGCGCGGAGGTAGCAGATCGCTTCGTCGATCGATCGTGTGCGGGTGCTGAAAGTATCAACATATGATTATTTATGCCAACGGGCTGACGAGCGTATGATGAGTGACAATGTCACTACCGTTATGCTGGCGCAAGCCACGTTTGCCGAAAACAGTTGATTGCGTTATTGTTCAGCGGTAATGGAATTAATTACGTTGGCCCTTAATTGCATGTAACTGCTGAGCGATCGGAACTGATTTGAAGCCCTTCCAACAAGGTACAGCTCCAATCGATGGGCCAACGTTTAGGCTGACATTTGAAGGTTGGTGAAGGAAAACTCATTATCATAATCTTTACAAGAAGAACGCGTTATTCAGGGGCGCGATGGCCTGTTGCTGTTCATGCATGTCCAAAAGACTATTTTATTATATAATACTATGACTTTTTTAAACCTACATTATCACGCTAACATACATTTGTTATTTGAAGAGACCTCTTCTTGGGTGGCATACGACCCCTCCTACAGAAGGCCTTCCAAAGCACTAACATATGCTGCGGCTTATTTCTGTGATTTAGTGTTCACCTAGCAGACTAGACAATCCTGTGCTTGAGGAGGGGGGTGATCCAGCACTCCAAAAGTTCGACCATTTGTAATTTTCACAGTTACAATATTTCGAGCTGTTTTATTCCGTAGAAACGGCCAGGCCGTTTTGGGTTGATGTTTTTTATGAACTTTATGCTGATGGTAACAATTATCAAAAGTACCAAAACTGGTTTTATCCCGGCATTTTGTGCCTTTGTGCCCACTTTGGCAAACGTACTTTTGTGCGGCCCATAGACTTTCTTGACAAACGTTACTTTTTAATTGTTAAAGACAAAGGCTGTTAGATAACTTAAGTAGCTTTAAGAAAACATAAACAGAATTCAGAACCATTCAGAAAAAGAGCTTGTAGCATTCTCTGAACAATTTAAGCCATCCGTTGCAATTAACGTAAATAATTGCAAAACATAAATAGAAGTTATTTAGTGCACACAATGTACAACGACGAATTGTAGCAAAAATCAAAATGTTCACGTTCATATAACTTTGAACCATTTTGGGTTCTTTCATAAAACACTCTTGATAACGTGAAGTAAGCATCTAATGCAGTGGCTTCCTGACAGCGAATGGTTCAAGTGGCTGTATGTTTGTGTGTGTGCAGTGAAAATGCAGACGGCCCTGCTGCGCACTTCGATGTCGAGTTTTGAGAATGACGTTCTTTTTTCATCCCCTCGTTCATGTCCCATTCCCTCACACAGGATTGCGCTTTTCGGTCGATGGCATGACAGCTTTTAGAGAGGAAATTGTTAAAACGTCATTCCTGTGCGAGCAAATACACAAGCAAGTAGTTGGTATTGTTTGGATATAAGCGAGTGTCAAACTGTTGCGGAATTGAAATATCAAGAGCAGCTTAGATGTATTTTGCCATCTTCTAACTGCTTAAGTTTATGCAATCTTAGTTTGATGGTAGTAAGTGCTTGAAATTAAAAACTATTATTGTATCTTTCTATGTGTATAAACAATTATACACATTTTTTGTATTGTTACGTTATGAAACATGACCAATTATTTATTGAACATGGTCGTTTTTTCCTACAATGATGAATAACATTGCTTTCTGTAGGCACTACAAACTGATTTGATAAAAACAATGCAAACAAGAGAACGATTAAGCCTCCACCCAATCAAGGTCAGTGAGCGAATCATGCTACGAATATGTGCCAATCTCTGAAGGTTTTATTCGAGCACAGAGGATGCTCTAATGTAAGAGGACATTTAGTTTCGGTTCTTTTGTATGAGTTCCATCCATTTTTTTAACTATTTCGTCCAATGCGCGTGGTGCAATCGCTCTAAGCCTTCTGCCAGGTTTAGCTTAGCGATGTCACTGGCAGGCTTATTCCTGCAAAGTGCATCGTCGACGTATTCCAGGCCTTTATCGCTTTAGCGTCGCCCTTCGTCTAGTGAGTGGCATGGAGGCGAAAGCAATGGCAAAAACATCCGTCCCGTTGTTTTTTTCGTTGAATTTTGTCAACCATAGGCGTAGCATTTAAGATAGTGGGCAGCGTTCTGTCTACTAACCCTGCCATATGCCTGCCTAGGAAGCAAAGATGGGGACAGCACTTTACCGTTGGCCGTCATTTAGTCGCGATACCTAAAGGGTACCAAGCAAAACAGATAAAACCAACAACAAAAAAAGGTGCATTCAGCCTGAGTGAGTGGGCCTTTTTGTTCCATGTCCTTGTTTGTTTATTTGTGTCGCATAGTGCTACGACATGCTATGGGTTTATACATCACACTTCGCTCGTTGTCGGGCACTGTTGGCTTTTGGGCCCAATATTTTGCCGGCTCGGATATATTAGATTAAGCTGGAACAAAGTGTGATTTACGTTTTGCATCCACGCGCAATCACTTCATCCGGGACGCTCAATGCGAATAATCCACGATGTGAAGGAAATGCCTCGCCGCTGTGAACATTGCATATCTTTGGGCGTTTTATTTTGAACCGTGATAGAAAATATAGGCAATTGGAAAGCTGCAATCCGTACTCTGATGTGTTTGAAATTAGCTGAATTCCGAATAATTACATCACCAACTTTGTATCTAACTAGAGCTTTTGAAGCTGATGCTGGTATTCATGAGATTTTCGCAACCAACGCCCCGTGAACAAACGTGGAGCACTTGACCGAAGCACCATCAGATACGGAAACGGCAGCGTAGTCACACGTCGCTGCGAACATGATGTTACAATGTTTGGAACAGTTTTGTCTTCACCCATTTCCACCCCGGGTGGGTACGTTCAAAAATCGTGCTGCATTCGTGCCTTGTTGGTTCTATCGGTGAGTCGGTGAGTTTGTCATCGCTGCCGAATCTAATGCCAGCAGAAGGTGTAGTACTACGAAAAGCATAAAATCGTACGATACGCATGCTAGTGGTCATCGGTGCGGGTCAACGGTCACTAAAGACCGGGGTGCCAGTGCAGTGGTGCGAGTGCACTAGGGCACCGTGAAAGATAGCATTGCGGCAGTGTAGCGGATAGCTGGACAGCGTTGAATCTACGTGATAAGGATGCAAGAATAATTTGTGGCAAGTCAACGAAACAACCGATAGAGAGCTGGAAAGGGAAGTGGAAAGCGTGTACCGAACAAGAAGCTAAAACCGTGGGTCGCAGAAAGGCTACGGCTAGCTCATTCGGGGAAGCTTGGCACAGGGTTTGGATCGTTTGGCAGGATTTGTGACATTTCGTTAATGAGCAGCGGCGGCAGACGAGTGGATTGAAAGAAGAGGAGTCTGCTTGTAACATTTCCACATGTAGAAGGCTCACGATGTCTAGACATCGTACATTTGCTTGTTTGCATGGTTGTTGTTTGATAGTTAGGGCGGACAGACACCCATTTCGATTCTGATTTCTGATCCAAATGAACAATCCTACAATCGAGACGTGTAGGCCAGTTATTTACAGGGGGGGATGAATATTTTTACATCAAGCACATCCACTCGCTTGGATTGCACTACAACATGGACGCTCGTCCAGTACGAGTGGGCAAATGTTCACTTCAGAGGGCCAGGCATGGAAACCCTCTTGAGACACTTGAGATGCTGCCGATGAGTGAAAGCGAGCGTTGACCGTTTCTGTTGACGGTTGTTTTCCCGTGTTAAATGCCATGTCATACAGCTGGCCATGACTGTCGGGGGCGCAAAATGGATATAGAAACAAATGATTGCCAACATTGTTTTGATGAGGGGATGAGGATGGATAAGAAGCCCGGACTGGTGGGAACTGTTAAAACTCAACTTGAAGAAGCAAACACAGCCACGTGTTACAATGTTGCTGTGTCAGAAAAGACTGAGATGAATGATATTGCTGCTGCTGCCGTATAACAGATGATAATGCACGTGAAATAGTTGTAGCTTATTTTATGTCAATCGATGAGTAGAGCTTAAGGGCGTAAAATAATTATGAAGAACAAAGAAATGAGTTATTATAAAGATCAATAACTAATGGTTGAAAACTGCTATAATATTCAAAAAAGATTACTTAATTACTTACCTTCTTATCGGGTGCTACAAACGTGGTCTTGGCCTGCTGCATCAAACTCCGAAACCGGTACAATCTCGCGCCATCGTCTGCCAATCCGTTATCAAGGCCTTGATGGCGGACGCCTCTACGTCATCCTCCCACTTCAGCTTAGGCCTACCACGCCTCCTCTGTCCATGTGGACGCCATAAGAGGACTTTACGGGCTGGGTCGTCCGGCGGGTGTAACATGGCCAACCCACCGGAGCCAGGCGAACTTAATCCGCTACACAACAGTAAGGTCGTTGTACAGCTCGTACAGATCGTCGTTGTATCGGCTCCTCAATTTAAAAAGATTACAAAAACAAAATAAAAAAATTATAACGATGTTTTTTTGAGTATTTTATGTAATTATGTTTTGAAGTTTAATTGCCTAACCTGTGTATATTTTCCTACAACAAGTTTACTAATAGAAGTATAACATTATGTGATATAATACATAATAACCTTGAACAAACTAGTATAAGACCTCACAGTAGTTGTGTTCGGTTGTAGTGGCAGCGCGGAGAAGCTATGCGTGAGCACTTAGATTAGAACTTAAGCAAATAATTTTGTTTTCGTTTCCATGTATAAAGCGAGAGTACTTGCAATCAGGAGACTAACTCAACTAAAACAGCTTTTCGTGTGATTCTAGCAGGCATGCTTTTTGCAATACTTTTACAAAAACCTCTGTTTTCTTATCATTCCAAACTGTCTGTAGGGCAAGATTTTCAATGTAGCTTATAAATGATTGCTTAATAAAGTATGATTAAAAGTCTGGTTAACTACCTTAGTTTTTTACGCCATTGAAATGGACTCACGCATTTGATTATAACATGTTTGAGATTTTTGAATAAATTGACTTACAAGTTTAATATTGTTTTGTTTACCTCTTATAAACATTATAGAAATATATCTGCGCATTTCGTGTTTAATTTCATTACTACATTGATTGATCAAATTGTACCATAAAAAATTTTTTCTACAAAAATCAAAGCTTATAATATATTTACTTTCTTAGTAAAGTGTAATTTTGGTAGAATCCGTATGAGTTTAATGCCCTGACACATTTTACGGAACAGTTTTCAAGGGATATGGGTATGGTTAATAATTTGAAAATAATGTGTCTTATTATAGCATTCATCATCTTCACAACGTATTGTTAAAAATAGTACGGTTGAAATTCCGTTTTACTAGAAACTGCTATCCTTATGCCTATTTTTTTCAACACAACTATACAAAGCTGAACAACAGCCAAACAATAGGGTAGGTAGAAAATATTGCAACCAATTTACTTCCCTTCCAGTTAGTCGCTACGGCAGTGCTGCCCGTGCACAGAAAAGCACGATCCCTTTGAAGCGTATCCCTAGTAACCGTATCTAAAACTGAAAGCAGAATTACATAACCCGCCCGGCTGCACGTTATTGCAGCATGCGGGCCCGATTGGTGCAGTGCATCGCGACGTGTACCACCCAAGTCCCTCCTCGCCCATCCCGTCCTCCCCTCCACGCATCATCCGTAGCAAAGCCGAAGAAAATCCATTCCAATTAGGCGATCGATTGACGCTTTAATCGAATACGCCCGTCCGGTCCCAGGACACGGCAAGGGACGGAAACGGTGCAACGGATTGTTCGGGCCTTCGCGTTACGATAGTGATATTCACTTTTCTACCGATTCGGTGTGCCGTTTGTGCGTGTGCATGCATGCGTATGATTATCTGTTTGGTAAGGCAGGCGTGCTCTAGTGCACAGGCGCTGCACACAAAAAACAAACCGGAAAGCAAGGACCAGCGATTGATTCCTCGAACAAGTTGCAAAGGAATGAAGCTAGTGCAACATCATTTCGTGTTGTTGGTTTTGCTTACGCGCTTCCCGTCGCCACACGCATCCAGTGGAGCTAGCAGGTGTGACTGAGTGTGGCTTGCCTACGGTAATGAAGCACCTGGGAGGTTTTGGTCTACTCGCTGGTCCCGACATGGTTTACATTTTGCCGTCCTCGTCGGTGCGGCACATAAATCCTTTGCACTCGAGGCTCGGAATGCACCTGTGTGCAGTGTTCCCGTTTTGCACAGTGCGACCAACGAACGCACTAGAACGCCCGGGAACGAGAATGCAATACACCGTTCTGCGGCGCGAACCGGACCGGAGAGAAACCGCAAACGTTGAGGTGGGCCTGAGAACTGGAACACCATGAACACTTCGGTCGGTTGGCTGGAGTTTGGATGAGAAAAGAGCACGCAGAAGGAGTCACTTTCTCTGTGCGATGCGCCCAGTGTGCTGGAAACGCTGGAGTATCGCTGGCTGGAACAGAGAATCGCTCCAAACTCGCCGTTGGCAACTGCAGCGCTTAGAGCGAGCGAAAACCTGATGCGTTTGCTGGGGAAAAGCTGTGCGAAAGAGGTGCAATGGGCTATGGAAAGAACGAAAGAAAGAGATAGAGGGAGACAGAGAGAGAGAGAGAGAGAGGCCGAGAGAAAAAGGATGTGTGGAGAGTTGGGCTGCTAACCCTCGGTGAAAATCGTGTTTCGAAACGTGTTGGCGACCGGAAGCAGTGAATGTATCCTTGCAGCAAGGTTCTTGCACCGAGCGTCGGCTTTAAACTAGGTCGAACGGTCAATAAACCATGTACCTACTACTACTACTACTACTGCTGCTACTACTGCCACTATATCACGCGTTTACCTGGTCATGGTCGTTTGCTCTGGTGCAAAGCGCGTAGTTGAACCGTCACAATCGTTGGGTTTGCAAAAGTCCCGGAAGGCGAAACTACTACGACCACGACGGCTAGCTGCTACGCTAAAGGCGTGGGTCGTTCCACGATGGCAGACAGAGGGTCCTGGTTTTCCTCGGATAGCATTATTAGTATTGTGGGTGTTTGTGTGTGTGGGTGTACGTACGTTTTTACCATTTCTCCTCTCCCGTCTACCCGTTGCGGGGAAAAAGGGTGATCAATATTTTTATAGTATTTGCACACCTTTTTCCCGCTCGGAAACATGGGCGACGGCAATTGCATGGCGGGTATGTACGTGGCCCGGTAGAGTGTGAAAAAACAAAAGCTCACTTTCGCACCGAAGGCCGATAAAACTGGCCGTAAAGTGTACAGAGGAGCAGCTCAGGGGTGTCTAGAAGGGCAGAAGACACCAATGATAGATCGAAACGCCCTCGCAATGTATCGCTGTCGAGCCAACGACCTGGGTGCAGTGCTGCGCTTTCGCCCAACGATGGGAAAGCTGTCGGGTGCAGCCGTAGCTGGCGATCCAATCACGTACCTGGGGATGATTTCTGTGCTTGCTGCACCAGGTCTTGGGCGACAGAGGTGAAGAGTTGTTTGAAGCTGTTAAATCCATCACTTGAAACTCTGGCGTTGGGTAACGGGAGAAACGGAGAAAATCGCACACAGTATCGCACGTACGATAAGACGTTCAATTGCGGTCAGAGTGCTATTGTTTTGTAAACGTTGCACACGGCTGAGCATGCAATAACACGCTTCGTGAAAATATATTGTTTAGTTTAAGTGTGTGCGCACTATGCGCTATGCGATGTGTGTGTGTTTATAGAGTTTATGCTTGATCAAAGAACAGCAATAAAACTATGATACAACACATTGCGATACAATTTTAATTATTTCGCTTCTGTATTTATATCCAAAAAAATTAAAGCTACTTTTATTATTTATTTATTTCTATTGCTTTTTGTGTTCTACTAGTTTGTAACCAGTTTTAAATAAAACTAAGCAAGAAGGATAAACTGGGGCAAAATAGAGACAAGTGAGTTTGAAAACAGGATAGAGGAACGTGATTGTCAAAGAGATCACCAACTTGGTTGAATGAGGTGCAAGCTTTCCAAAAAGAATCTTTTGGACCGAAACCCGTACGGCGGGAGGGGATATAGAGAGAAGTCCTATCGCGAAGATGGCGTCAAGGAGCGTAAAGAGAAGTAGATCTAACGGGTGAAGGGACGTCAATTTCGGAGGTACCACCGATGAAGTTTAAATGCGCGTCGGGACTAAATGTTCAAAATTATGGAATGAAATCTATATCAGTTATAAATAATGCAAAATGCAAAATACAGAAATTCATGAAGTTAAAAAATGCGTTACTAGACGTTATCCAATGGGTGTAACAATGCCCGTTGGTACGTTTAAATTAAAATTTAATAGGTGCAAAGTGCATTAGAAAAATCTAATATTAACTTCTGTAAAGTATCCCGATAAGCCTATATAAACCATCGTTTCTTAAGCCAATAGTATAGATCGTTAAATCAAAAGCATAGTGAATCGCTGAGAAGCTAACTGTTCTTAAATTAACATTATCACTGAATATACTATTTGGTGCATTCTGACTATCTCACTTGTTTCAAACCAACACATGAATTATACTTAACTTAGGTCCGGGTTTATGAAAATGTAGCGCCTACATTTGATGCCAACTAGTGTTTTCTATTTCTACAAAGACTTAGTGCTTGTTTTCTGCGAGGGAGCCATTTTCAAATTAATATTTCATTGGGCTAATTAGCCCAATCACGGTTCCGTTAAAGCTTAATTTAATATTTGAAACATAAAACTCTTTTTGAGAGAAACGTTTATATAGAAAGTTTTGTTCGCGGTCCCATGGGTTGAACATTATCCAGGACTCCACACAAAACACATCGCAAAGCGGGATCCATACACAGTTTTTAGATGAGGTCTACCAATTCATTATTAAGAACGCAATCAGGATCATTGGTTCGGCTCAGTGGTGTAGTGGTAACGGCGTAGGCCTGTCAAAAGTCCCGTCGTCCGTCGTTTGAATCTCATTCGGACCGCTGCCGCCCCCCATTCGCAGTATTAACTATCCTGCTATGGTTACACTAAATCACAACCCTCCCCTCCCCCCATACGCAGGATTTAAAGTCACAGAAAAAGCCAATGCACATTAGTGCTCTGGTTAGGACATGACCCCACAGGGGTTGTTGTGCTACCTTTAAAGACAAGTCTATTTTGGAGTCTGGATTTGCCTTCACCCTTAAAATTCTTGTTAGAAACTTGTGGCAGTGCCAATGGTAATGCTCTATGGTAATGCTGTATGGTAACATCAATAAACTTGTTTACAAAAACTCTGGGTTATCTGTACAACCTTTCAGAGCGCCACGTGCTACAGATCCCATGTTAAAATTAGAGATATACTTGTTAACTTAATAAGTTGTCAGTTGATGAGCATCATCAATTTGCTGCTAAATATTTTTGTAAAACAACATGGTACAAATTGACGAGTGCGTCTGTAGTGCAACTACGAGACCTTCCACAAATAATTCAACGTCAATAATGCCCACCCTCAACCCGTGCGGAAGTACATAAATGATAAACCTTGTGTCGCTTAAAACTTTACTATGTGCTGTAAAATTTGATTCACTGCAAAGTTTGCTAGCAACTTTTCCGGCTCATACGTGGAACCGCCGCACAACTGCAAGGATTCCATTCCAAAAGAAAAGCTTTCCTCTGTGGTTTGCAAGAACGAAAAAAAAATAATGCGGCCAAGAGTTAATGGGGCTTGGGAGGAAGTAATAAGAATTTACCGCCGTTGCCGGTACAAAGCCCTGTAGTTTCCGTTCCGGCTGCAGTCATTCGAGCATTAAACGGCTTGATTTTATTGCCCCGGCGCTGTGACCCGTGCCAGGCACCACTGGCAGAGGTGTTCGTTTGCGAGGGCCGAGGTGCAGGGCATGGGCAATGCTGTGGCCTATGGCAGTTCAAACAGAGTGGCATAGCTTTGAAGTGCCATTTTTTATGCCACACGGTCCTGCGTTGCTTTCCCAGCGTTAGCGTTTGAACGACTTCCAGTCGGTTGCCCCGTTTTGTGTCAACCTTGACACAGTTTTCGGTTCCAGCTTCGGTTGGAGACAGGTGAGCATCGGAACAGTAGCCGGTCCCCGCATCCTCACCCGCTCTCCCCTGGACACCAGCATCCGTCCCAGTGGCTGCCGTACGTGCTTATACGGCCTGTAGCTGCCCAGTTCGGAACTGGGCCAATCGACACATCATCATCGTTCAAATGGGTCTACATGCGAGAAGTTGGTCGATTGAACGTGGGGCCGCAAGCCCACTACGCTTCGACAGCAGTGCATGAAGCTTTCGGCGCAAACGACCGGTGCTGCAGAAGGAAGATCCTCACGCTTTACCAGCCAGCACCGGGAAGCTTGAAATATTTGCCTATTTATCAAAATATTCACACCACCGGCATTTCATTGTGGAAGGTAGGATCGTTTCACAGGTCAGCACGGGTACGATGAGTTGTGGGTAGCATTTGCAAACCTCTAACCAGGGCCCGGAAGTCTTGCAAGCATTCAGCAGAACGCAAGCATGAGGTCGGAGATACTTTCCTACGGTCGCATTCATCATCATCCTACGGCGTAAGACGTCTTGCCAACATACCGGACCGGCTGCATGAATCCACTTCTTGGCAGTGTCTTTGGAGTGGTAATGATTCTACACTTTTTTTGTGGCGCAATGCATGCATGGGTTCAGTGTTCATGGCACCCATACGATGGACGATGAAGACCGAAAAAGAAATGACAACCAGGCAGGTACGAAGAGTACCAAATGGACGAAGCGTCATTAAAAAATGAGGAGAATAAAGTCCATTCCTTAAAGCTTCTAGCTGTAGAATTTACAATGTTATAGATCGTTGATTTTGAACAAAAGTTGATAGAAAATGTATGCTAACTGTTTAAAATAATTTGTAATTTGTATAGAACTTTGTATAGAACGTACATTTTACTAGGCAGTGAATATTGGAGTACCTATTTGTTGCTTTTTTAGAACTTTCTGTGCAATGTCCGGCACAACTAATTTTATTCAGTAGTATAGCATGTATGATTTTTTTTTAAATTTTCAAAGTAATTGTGTAAAAATGCTCACTCAAACTTTGATTGATTTAGATTCATATGCACCTTTCCTGACTGGGGCCTTTCTGAGCTACATTTTTCTAGAATGAATGACTAATGTATTCTGCTTGAGGTGTATTAGTTTCCCGTGTCCGAAGTTTAATTCTTATCACAGTCTCATTCGAACTAATCGATTGGACACTGTGTGCTATCTGACGGATGTTTTGTTTCTAAATCTTTATTTCTCAATCAATCGATTCAAAACGTGCGCTATGTTTTCCACCACAATGACGGTCGTGTACGTCTTGATTGAGTGTGCCAACAATCGATTCGAAACGACAAATACCTGTATCTGAACGGTAAAATATGGAGATGAAAGGATGGAATGAAAAAAGAACAAAAAAAACAGGACCGAACAATCAGTATACACGAGCGCTTGGCACATGCCGTAGCCTTGAACGACGGGAACCCACCCTCGGGGTGATAATTGCTCAACTCAAT
The DNA here is from genome assembly GCA_000349105.1 of Anopheles epiroticus. Lineage (NCBI taxonomy): Eukaryota > Metazoa > Arthropoda > Insecta > Diptera > Culicidae > Anopheles > Anopheles epiroticus. The sequence continues at coordinate 325,430 of KB670236.1, read as the reverse complement.
TCCAGTGCACTTGATTATGTTTATTTATGTTTCTTTTTTTGTGTATCATTTTTTCTGCAAGATGTCGTTCCTCCGAGGCCTAGAATGTTCAAGGGTTTTTTATCAACGGGTGCTTTGATTTATTGAAGAATTTGCTTCACTTTATTTTTAAATAAGATTCCTTGCACGGAATTGGATGCTCTTTGCATGCGAAATGAAGATGACATTTATGATCAATGTCATGAGTGAGAGAATGTAATATGTCACAAAATACACTCTTTGAAGCGTCTATCCTATAAGGGGGGGGGGGGGGTATTCGATACAACGTCTAAAAGGAAAGGGTTTATAAAATAAAAATATAAAATTGAACCTTTTTTATGCATTTCACTGATAATTTTGCTCAAACTTAAAATTTATTTCTTTGTTATATTTTTTGTGACAAACTACATGTATGAAAGTGTAAAGATTCACAACAATCTTTTGAATTTTTTTATTGTTGTTTGCGCAACAGAAATAAAAATAAAATGTGACATAAAAATATTGCCCATTTTTCAGGTATATATTGTCGCAGCTTGTAAATTCATTACGTGTTCGAGAGCAAGAGAAACTGTATGAAAATAAATCCTGTTTTTGCCTAAATATCGTCCATAAACTTTGTGTTTTACAGCACGCATTCAGTAAGAAACACTAGACGCCACCAGAACACGCTAATGAAGATATTTGCAACTAATTCCTGCGGCAAACACTTCAACAGTCATTTTTCATTCACCGATAAAGAGTTGACAACAGCAGCTAGCAAAAACCAAAATCCCGTGCCACTGCCATGCATCATACCATCAAAGCGCGAACGCTCACGCTCATCGCTGCGAACGCTTAAGGCAAGCAGCAACAGCATCGCAAGAAACACGCACAAATAGTTAGTATCATGCTTCTCTTCCTCGTGCGAGATGGAAACGAGAGCCAAGAGGGTAAAAAAAAGAAAACAACAGCTTACCAAACATAACAACGCGGTTCCGCTTCAACCTTTCGCCGCCGTTCGCAGATGGTTCGACGGTTTTTGCGCATCCGGTAACATCCTTCGTCTTCTGCTGGTATTTTCTATTGATAGGTCTATTAGTCAATCAAATGTGTCAAGCAAACTATGCCAACGGTCGTACGTTAAGCGGTGGTTTGCGTCTTACTGCTATGTGTTTCATCATATGGGCCACGTTTGGCAAGATGAAGCGTGCTATCCACCGTGGCGGTCATGGTGAGGAGTCGTTGGCATGCTTCGTTGGCTGTTTTTTTTTTGTCGCTTCTTTTTTGTTCATCCAGTCACTTGCGGGCGAGTTGTATGAGTTCGTGTCTGCGTGCAATTTATTCAATCATCTGGATCCGTGCCGATCCGTATCATGCGTATCGACACAGAAGAGTTTAGCAGATTTTTATGCCCATATGCTTTGTACAAAGTTTGTGATGTGTAAGACTTAGAAGAGGATTTGTTTTTTTATTTGCTTTTTCATTTTTATTAGAAATGAGCTGTCGTACTGTGTGTCTACACTAGCTCAATCCGGTACTACGAACCTGAGCTACTCGGTTCCTGCAAGAGGTGGAAGCTCCATTGTCGAGTCCTTCGAATCCGTCGAACCTTCAAGTCCCATACAAGTTTGACAGCAGTTCGAAGGGGTTCGTAGCTTAGTTGCGTGTGCGTAGACACACAGTTAATGCATAGAAATATAAATACTGCGTCATGTGGGTGAGAGAAGTCATTTTCGTAGGTCTGTTTGTGTTCCAATTGTGTAGGATTATTCCACGGTCCGAAGTCCTAATAATACCAAGCAGAAATAGAATTAGTTCAAGTTCAAATAGGAGAATTAGTATATTTGATTGTTTTTATTTAAAGAAATAATTGTAAATAAAAAATATATCTAGTGCCGTTGTCTCCCATTATGCAGTAAAGTCATTTTTAATCTCTGACAGAGAAAAATCGAAGCGGCACCCACTCCGGATTTGCGGACGAATCTGGAACAAACTGGGCGAGCCTGAGCGATTGCGAAACTGCGAGTACGGGTGCTGGTGGTTAGCCGGTCATTGTATACCCTGAAAAAGCATTTCACCTCACAAAACCTGTCGCGAAGGAAGGGACTGGGCCTGTATCGCTCCTATATAGTTCCAGTACTCAGAGACATGGACTCTGTCTCTGTCCCAATCTGAACAAAACGCTCTTGTTCACGTTCGAGTGGAAGATGCTCCTAAGGATCGATGGCCTCATACGTGAGGAGGGACAATGGAGGAGCTGATATAACGATAAGCTGTACGACGATCTCTCTCGCCTGGCTCGGGTTGGCTGGCTATGTTATACCATCTATATTATGCCATCCAGATGGACAGTAAGTAAAAAGTCAGTAATATTATGGTCTATAGAAGTCATTGAAGTAGTGTTGGCTGTGGAGTTATTAGAAGAAGCCGGCACCGGAGTTAGATTACAAATTCTCAGTCCCGGAGCTGGCTTCAACCAAATAGTGGAAATGGTCGCAGTTTCGCTCGTTGGACAAACATTGGCTTATTTTTGAATTCGTTTCCGCCAAGTCAGCATCGCGTTTATCCGGCATTAGTTCGTTCAAATCAAACTACAATCCGCTTTCGTCAAGCTTATACATTGTAGCAGCGTATTTTTCCCGTGTTACACCCGTCATGCCGCACGGTGTTGTTTTGTGTTGCTGTATACTAACACCTTCCGGTAGTGACTTTTTCTTGTTCAACTCTTCACTTGCCGCCGTGCTTGAGCACAGCTTCCGATTGCAGCAATCATTTGATGCTCGCGCCACGTCCTGGGCATGTCGGCGATCATTTCACGCCGGAAAGCACGGAGGCAGAAGGATACAATCGCTTGACAGTCGGAATAGGAAAAAACGTGTTACGTGCAGTAAACACTGATTATCCTTGTTACGTTCGCGCTTCGCATGCCAGATTACGGCATCTGCAAAGGCGAACCCGAGATCTGGCTGGTTTCCAACCCGATGGGAAGGCTTACCCAATGGCAATATTTGTAACATTTCATTTCCAGTTCGCTTTTCCGGTTTTCCGGCTTCGGTGTGGAGGGAAAGGAAAGCAAAACAGGAGGAGTGATGCGTAGTTTTTGTATTAACCTGTTGGAGATCGAAATGCTTCATTGAGCTAGCAAAGAAGACGGCCGAGCCACGATACTGGGCGCTTTAATGTAAAAGGAAAGAACGAATTTTGAGGATTGTCCAGCTTAGGAGAAAGGAAGGTTGAGGGTTTGAGTTTCGATTTGCAAATTTTGTACCAACAGCTTCATCCTCCTCTACGGTGGTTTTGATGTTATTATCATCCGCTTACACCATGAATACTCCTTTGCGTTGCGTTTGTCGTTGTTTTTTTTTATTTTTCTCTTCAGTGAAATCAAATATCATCCTCAGCTCTTTACAATCGCATTAGGAAACCATCACAGAAGGATACAAGGGAAGAACACTATGTGTGCAGCAACCGAAACGACCGGGGCCTCGCGCTGAGCCAGCAAAAAAAGAGCTTCCTTTTCGGAACTTCATTTTATTTTGGCTGCTCTGGCAATCGCTTCAGCCGCTCGGATTGTGGAATAAAGACGGTAGGCGGGTAATGTGGTATAGAGTTAATTGTGTATTAAGACTATAACGCTATTTTAAGAGTTTATTTTTGGTGTAGGGACCCATCTTTTTGTATGAAGCTACAAATAATCCAAGCATTTTCATAAACGAAAGTGAGCGTGAGTCTGTACGTTAAAATTTATGCTTTTAAAGTTAATATAAATGATACTAAACAACATTTTCTGATAGAATTTCCAGATGAAATTACGTGTTAATCTAGTTCTGATGACGACTCTGAAGTCTTCGTGGTTTAATGTGGTTGAATGATTTCAAAAATGGGGGTTTCGATGGTTTTTAGTCAAATTATATAAATACAGTTGCATAAATTTTATCGAATTGACGGTAAAATTAATGGAACTACTACAAATTGGCATGGCATTGCTTACTTAAAAAAAAGAACTTTATTCATTTCACTGAAACACGATGTTTTGCTTTAGATTTAGATGCATTTTAATAGGTTTTGATCAAATTTGTTTTGAGCAATGTATATAGCACATAATAGAATGATCGTTCGAGTTGCATACATTGTTTTACTGGTCCTAGTTCTATCGATAAGACATCAAAGCGCGATCCTTTTTTTATTAAACGACCTGCCATGGATCTACACAGATTACATGATTATTGTTTATTGGATAATATACAATTATTTATTTTTCTACTGTTTCTTCTATTTTTTAATTCACACAACAATCTGTTGAGTTTTGCTTGTACCAAATTTAATATTTAGAATTTACGTTACTTCTTACGAATACTGTTCGGTAAACCACTTGTTCCCTGACTATGTAAACTATTCTGACCTCTTACTTTTTCTTTATTTATGTATATTGTTGTTTTTTCTCATCATACTTCTCGTTTTTACATACGGTCTTTATTCAAGGTTAAATAATTTGTTGTTTTTAGCTATCAATTTTTTTGTGTAAATTATTTCACACACCCGAAGAATGTGAATGATTGTGTTCCTCTCAGCGTAGCTATATCTGTACATTACCTACAAGTTCCATTCATTCATTCTTTCCTCAAAAACCTAGGGAACGACCTCGCAAAAATCGACCGACCCAACGGTCAACCCATCCGCCCATTCAATGTTTCACCTTCCCGGTGAGCTTTTTGCTTGCCTTGGATTTTTTTTTTGTTTTCTTGTTGCCACATGAAGGGATGAGAAGGATAAAAGCAATCCGAAAAGTGGACGGAATCTCTCAGCGGATCTTGTTGACGACTACTCGAGCGAATCAAGAAGCGTGGATTATATCCGAGATTCGCTGTGGTGGGGGAAACAATCGTTGTAACATAACAAGGAAAGCAATTCTCCCACGCCTTCTGCTCACCCTTCCCATCCACCTTCAAACTTTCCTACTCCAAAGCAATGCCCTTTTTCTCACGGGGCACAACGAACCGACCCAACCACACCAGCTAATCCGGACACATTCCTTCCGCCCAAATGTTGCTTCCTCCCTGTTTGACTGTGTGTGTATATATACATATTATTTTCCCTTTTTGTGCCTTTTTTCCGGAAATGCGTATCACTCGCAGCCAGCGAATGCGGCCCTCATGCGTGCGAGATGTTTATTCTATCATTGTTTTCCCTTTTATTTTTTCGCTGTGTTGCCACCATGTAGAAGGTATGGTATGCGGGAACGGCTAACCGTGCCGCTTTAAAAGGATATTTTCAGCTCCCTGTAGTTGTTGGTGTGTTTTTCTTCCTCTGGTTTTATAGCTGCAGCTTTAGGAGCCGTAAACCGAAAAAAAGATTCGCGGCTAACACGACGATGTTCAACCGAAAGACATGGCAAAAAGGAAGGAGGGCGTAGAGTGAGTGCTGGGGCGGCTCACTTCGCGAATCCTTCGGCGACCCCTATCGCCGAGCCAAAGTGCTTCACCGTTGCCAGTGCGAAGCGACTGCAGGAAAGGAAAATCAATTCGGATATGAGTGGGAATAAAATAAATAGGTCATCGCAAAGCCTCGGCACACTGTACATAAGCGCCCTTTTTGTGGAGGTGGGGGAGGGGGGGGGACGAGGAGAGGGTGAGTGGTGTGTTTGAGATGCAGGTTGGGGTCGTTTGGGAATGCTGGCTGAGCCTGAGCCTGAGTTGGGTCGGTGGTGGCCTGTACACAGGCGCACCACAGAACACGCACACGTCTGCAACCAGTGCCAGCAGCCGTCCCCGAGCCCGAAAAGTGAGTTGAGCGTGTGCACGAACCGCTTTGGCCAAATGTGAGCGCCAGGGAGAATGAACTTTCAGCATGTTTTGCAGCAGCATTATGCTGGTGTTTTGTCGGGGTCAACATGAGCGGTATAGATTCTATGAGATAAATAGAATTCAAGATTAAAGCGAAACATGGCAACGGATGATGGGAGGGCATGGAGGCGTGGTGGGAGCTCGAGAGGGGAAAGCGAATAGGAAACAGGGGAGTATGAGATAGCAATTTTATTTGATGATTTGAGCTGGTGTGGGGTGCGTCTATGTGTATGTGCTCTTTAACAGCGATGATAAGAATGACCAGCATTCTGAATGTTGTCGGTTTATTACACGGACCAGCGTTAACAGGTTGGTTATAAAACGCAGACCTAACAGCCCATTTCATTTATCTATTCTCGATCGGAGTCAGCTGAGGATTTGGGCTTTTGCACATAGACTATCCACAGCAGCAGCAGCAGCAGCAGCAGCAGGAGTATGGGGGATGATCAAACATACCGTGAGGATGTTCATCAATCAGCAAATTCATCTCGAATTACGCACCGAGGGAAAGCGAATGCAACGGAAGTACGGCACGAAGTTCATTGGAAATTGCAATAATTACAGTGCTCCTGTGTGGTTTACGGTGTCTGCTTTGCGTCTGTAAACGGAAGCTACAGTGATAGGAAAAGGTACGGTTGGCAGTTCGAATTGCCCGTGGCGATTGCTTGTGGCTGTGGTGGCGGTCGAGTTTGGAAGCATTTGGTAAACGGGGTAAAGGTAATAGCTAGACGACTGTTACCACGCAACTGTAGACTGCAGTGCAGCAGGAAATTGTTTCTCGTTTTAGTTACTTCAGTGGGTGTTAAAGTTGTTGAAGTAGTTTTGCAAGATACAGCTACAGCTGGAGTGGTATTCTGATAACTATTATGTGGAAAGATAAATTCACTGACGTACTTTGATGGAACTTCAACGTATCATGTATCATCACAACAGTGTGGAACCGGAAGAAAAAGCTTTATTATCTAATTTTTGTAATCTTTATAACAAATAACATATTCATATTCTGCTATAAGCACACACAGTCATAGAAAAAGCCAAAGCATATTAAATTTATGATTCTGTCTTGACCCTACAAGGGTTGTTGACCCATCCAAGAAAAAAACTATATTTACCCTCCATAACTATAGTTTAGGAATAGCAAAATAAAATATTATCTACGCAAAATTGGGTTTAAAACATCGTTGCGCAAATACGATCGATGGTTGACACTTACTTTTAGTAAAAATGTCAAGTCTTTTATCATTCAAACTTGTGTAGTAAAAATATTACGATAAAATGGGCTTTAATTGTTTGTTGAATTGATTTTTTTTTAAATTTTACGAACGAATAGCTTTGATTGAGTTTCATATTTGTGATCCAGAGCTCTTTGAAGTGAATATTTCGTTCCTCCTGTAAGTACTACATTCTACCGGACATGTTGCGGATTCTACGATCTAACTCATGTCGATACGATCCACCTCATACGACATGTCACGCACCGCGTTTAACTACTGTATGCGTTTTGTGATATTTTGTTAATATGTAAAACTATTTGTTATTATGTAAAACAGAACAGAGTTTATCTTATTTGTGACTTGTTTCTAGGGGATAATTCACAGTTCGTAGAAATATGAAATAAAAAATATTCTTATTCTCTATCACATTTTGTTCCACGTTAGAAAATATGTTCTATAAGTAAATTCAGTTTTTGTCATACTATTATTTTATCGAACGAACTAATTAATTTTAAAATATTTTTGATATTTTATACTAGTTAATTTTGAGCAATACGTCCTGGCTGTTAATACCGAATCAAAAAATATTTTTAATCCGGTGAATAGACAAAGCAATGTACATACAACCAAATATCGGTTAAATTCTCTCATAGTATGCATTTTGGCTTGGAATTTTGTTTCGTACAGCACAATATATATTATCAGTTCATTGAACATATGCAACTCTTTAGTATAGAATACGTGTTCATAAAAAATATACGGTTAGTAGAAGTAACCAACATGGGCTGGCCATGTTATACGCATGGACCCGGACGACCCAGCCCGTAAAGTCCTCTTAGGCCGTCCACATGGACAGAAGAGGCGTGGTAGGCCCTAGCTGAGGTGGGAAGATGGCGTTGAGGCTTCCGCCATTAAGGCCGGGATAACGGATTGGCAGACGACGGCGCGAGACCGTGAGCGGTTTCGGAGTTTGTTGCAGCAGGCCAAGACCGCGAAGCGGTTGTAGCGCCCGATAAGTAAGTAAGTAGAAGTAACAAATGGCCCACAAAGAAATAGTTTATGTATCTTCAGAGTTAGTAGAATGTAAAAGAAAGAAATATTTCTATTGTCATTCCCCAATCAACACTCATACATTGTTGCAGTGTCTTAAACATTCATCAATTTTCATCCAAAAATCTACTCTAAACCATATCCACTGGCTCGCTTAATTCCATTTGTTTTCTGTCACCACACTCACTACTTCTTCCGAGTACTAGTGAAAGCTATTGTCAAACTGGCTGGACAATGGTTTTACGGATTTACGTGATGCGTCGTGCCCGGCGTGTGCAATGCACCACCCTTAAATGGCTCACGTACGCCTTTCGATCCTGTTACAGAGGGAAGGACGGAGGGAAGCCTAGTGCTGCAGACTAGTGTTTCCACCAAACGTGATCAAACTTTAAACCGAGTCTCAGGAACTGGTTCACCCCCAGCCCAACACTAGCCCCGTGCTGGGTGTCTGTAAAAACAATCGTCGGCACAGTTTGGGAAGCAGCACGGTGCCATGCAGACACCCTGGATGCACAGTGAGCCACAGAGGAGACGTATCCAGTACGACAAAAGCGCTGGGCGAAGTGTTTGTATTAGCAGTCGAAACACAAACATTTTACAGCAACGTGCCTCAGCTGGCAAATGGGTTCCGGGTTTCGTGCCGTACCAGACCGCTCGGTGCGAGTGAGTACAGCCAACGGAAGAAAAAGAAGGAAGCGAGAGCGAGAGGTAGCAAGAGTTTTCAGCGCGAGGTGAAAATGCATCCATTCTGGTGCGCGCGAGAAATGTCGGGCACTGGGGTTCGTCTGCCACACTGGCTGCCGTCGAGCAGTTGAACCCATAAATTTTCCTGCCCAGACAGCCGAGACGGGCACGAGTCAGAAACCAGGCCAAACGCACACCATCACGTACGGCGCACGGTGTGCTTGTGTAGGTCAGTCGAACAGTGGGCCTCTTCCCCAAGGTCCAATGCACTCGGAAAAGCTCGCAATTCATGCAGAGCGCTAATCAAATGCACTCCGAAAGGAGCGTCCGAATGTAGCTCAGAAAATAAGAGAGAGAGAGAGAGAGGGAGAGAGAGAAAATGTTGAAGGGGAAATTTTGACACCGAGAACGTATGCACTCCGAAAAAGTGCATTATTTTTATCTCTTTCTGAGCTACGAAGAACACAGAGAGCAAAAGGGAGCGTACCAGTGATTGGAGAAAAGTGCCATCCGAAAGTGTTCGAAAGCCGAAAAGATCTCTCGTGGACACTGTGCGAAAACACGAGCGCGACCCATCCGATGTGCCACTAAACAGGGTTTGGTAACCGACCTGGTACATCATTCGGATGTTGGTTGCCTAGCCATCATGAGTGGGGCAAGCTTTCCGTATGATGTACTATGCATGCTTGAAGGAACCTGATTGAAGCAGTTGAATACACGAGAATGAATCTCGTGCATGCATGAACATTCAAACACAAATAAAGCGTGTTTGACCTGATTCTCCCAGCAGCTCTGTAGGATGAAATTAATCAAAAGTTGGGGTGGGTTAGGCAAAACAGTAAGGCTTCTCTGCTGCTCTGATACTCGCAAATATGTGCATCATATTGTTGAAGTTTGTGTAGCAGCGAGAAGAATGAGATTGATATTAAACGAGCCGAAAGAAAAAGATTAATATTGCAATCTGACGTACCACAGTAGAATTTTTAGGTCAGCTGCTGCAGTTAGTGTACAAATCGCAACACGTGGGTTAAGAAGAAACTTAACGCAATGTGCGCTTAAATAATAACAATACTTATCGCTTTTCCAGACACGATTTGTGTGCTTTTGCAAGTTCTGTATCTTTCCTTCGTTTTAAATCCCATTTTAAAGTAAGTGTTTTAGTAGACGATACATGTTTCTGTCCTTTCGTTTTACTATACCACGGGCTTGGTTCTGCTAGTTACAATCGCTCAGGGTGTTATGTTTTGTTGTGTTGACCTGTAGACCTGTATTCGTAGTCGTCAGTTACGTGGGGCAGGGTGGCTGGCCTCACGCCCATTGACTGAATTTACGTAAATCCATTTTTTTTAGTAATTTATTTTGGAATTGAATGTACATGTATTTTTACAATTTATCCTTTCACATTAACTATTATCTTTTTAAAATTGCTGATTTGATTTTTCTTTTGTGTTATTTTAATTCATATGTAGGAAAATTCTCAAAAAAAAACCTACCATGTGTAACTATTAAAAATTTACAGACTAGCTGAAAAACCTAACTATGCTAATTAATACCTAATTAAAATTAGCAATTAGGGAGCATAAACAAAAACTCCCACAACTTATAGCATCTTTTAGGGCTATGTTGCTAACTGATTTAAAACGTTTGATTCACTTGCCAGACAGCTATTACGATATTTCCTGCATATTTTTTATATAAATTCCACAATGCTTTCCATTTTGGTTATTCTGTGTAGTTCTCTTGTGTTAAACTAAGGTGGTGCATTTATCAACATTTTAAGAATCTTGTTTTGTTTAATTTGATTTTTTTTTCCGGTGTGAGAAAGCTAAACTCTTCCAAGCAGAAGCTGCGTATGTCAGTAAAGGACGAAAATACGCCTTGTAGATAAACAGCTTGTTTTTTTTTATTTAACTTCGATTTTCTATTTATAAATGGGTACATTGTTTTTATCATTTCATCTATTTTAATGAGAGTATTTTCTACGTGTGTTTTGAAAGTGATTCGTTTTTCGAAACTTACTCCTAGGTATTTAATACTATCACTCCATGGTATGCTAACTTGCCTCATCACTAAATTACTTTGTGGTGTTTTCCGTCTGCATGTGTTCCTAGTGAAATAGATTGCCAAGGTTTTGGAGCTATTGATGTTGAGTTAAGACGTAAATTCATTACATTTGATAATATATTTCATGTAAAAATTAGATTTTAATGATTTGGAACTTTTTAATAACATTGATAATTGCCTTGGGCATTTATACGATATGTAGGAACAGTTTAGAGCGACAAAATACCTGTATAGAAAAATGCAGATATTTTACTCGTTATTTTCATGAAGTGGAACAGTTTTGGTTTTAAACGCTTAATAAATTGAAAGAACAAGATCATCTAACCATCATTGTAATTTTTTTTTTAACATTCTGGTTAATTTTTTTAAACACTCTAGTTTGAACACTCAACACATTTCCCCTACACATGTACAGATGCTTCAGATCAGATGTTTTTACAACCATGATGCACATAAGCACTAAACAAGTTGATTGGTATGGCTGCAGATGTTTGGCCATGTTTTAGAGGATTTCATCCGGCGCCATTGTTCTTGCTCTTTGTGATAAACGTCAAATCCTGGACCAGCTCCCTAAAAATGTATCAATGAATAAATTTTAAGAATTTTCCAAGCTTTTATTCAATGATATAGCCAATCAGGAAAATTTACGCAAGTAGAATCAAAACAGATCATCCAATTTGGATAACCTTCTACTGGCAGGGGATTGTTGACTTTACACTCCAAACTCTTCTGCAATAGTGTAGTGGTCTAGACCAGTGATTCCCAAAGTGGTCTCTACCGCCCACCAGTGGGCGCTGGTAAAAATGATGTGGGCTGTGGGATTCGATTTGTCTACAGATAGACGATGCGGTTGAATGTGGTTCAAAAACCATATTAACACCTTATAAATTGACTATTATTTTTTATTGAATACATTATATTGAAGCACATATATATATATATATATGTTGTCGAAACAATAGCAGAGCACGTAAATTTCATTAAAATTAAAATTCTGGAAAAGAAAAGATATTGCATTGGCAGGCTTGTAGCTATAATTTATCAAAGTAACAGTCAGGGCGTATTGATTTAAGCTAAGTGTTTGAAGGTCATCATTTTTAATTTTTTTTAATTTTAATTTTTTTTTAATAATTCTGTCCACCAGTCAAGGGTTTAACAAAACAATCTTAAACTACACAACCTAATCTAAAAATCGCAACCGTTCCCTAAAAATATCTATAGTTTCGTTAAAGTCACGAACATGATATACACTGTTAAATTCACGTGACCTAGATCGATATTCCCCCTCAATAAATTGGCCACAAAAAGGGCTTTGGCGTTCCTGCGTCTTTTTTCGAGAGTTTCCAATCCTAACAATAAGCAGCGAGATCGATATGCTGGTAGCGAATCGCCTCTTCATGGTAGTCGACGAATAGCAAAACGGGTTAATCTCTTCTGCACTGCTTCTAATATCATTTTCCACCTCTCGGTATATTAGGACTGGTCACTACTGCGCCGAATTCTAGGATCGATCTAACTAACGCGCAATATAGGGTTTTAATAGTCATAGGATCGTTGAAGTCCTTGGTTATTTTAAAAACTAGACCTAATGTTTTGTTTGCCCACCGTATAATTTCTTCGTGGTGCTGAATAAACGTCAACTTACTGTCGAGAATCACGCCTAGGTCACGGACTTCTGAATCTGACCATCTAATGTATAACTATATAGAACAGGGTTACGGGCACGTACGGTCAGAAAACGAAACAACTAAACATTTCTCTTTACAGATACGTAGCATATTGCGTGAGCACCATTCATATTGTTGAAAATATCAATGGTACGTTGAAGGAACTTGGAGTCATTTAGATTTTGACGCTCCATACAATCCATTTTGGCTAGGAGACTTTCCTTCTACTCAATCATGGAAGGGCATTAAGCCTGACAAGAATTGAATAAAAAAAGAAAGATTTATCATTCATACCAATGGTTATTTTATTTAAAATTTGCAAAATGTGTTTAATATGCTTCGTTAAAATGTGTAATATGCTTCGATTATGTTGCTCAAGTCGATTATGTGGCTTCAAATGGGTGGTATTTTGTATTTCCTCAGTAACAGCCAGGCCGTATAGCTCAAAATTAAGTATTTACAATTCATATTGGCTGCAAGACATTCCCTGCCCCGAACCATGGAAGGGCACTCTATCATGGGTGGTATACTTAATAATGATTGATAATTGAGTGCTTTGAAGAGCTTTGAAGTGAAAAGTTGGGGCACCACTGGTGTAAACGGACGAGTAGCCGCCATAGTCAATGCACGCAATAACGAATTCAATGGTTTATTTGGTCGTTTTTAGACACACACTAACCATTTTTGAATTATTATAAAGCATTCCAAAACTTTTTTTCATATTCTTTTGAAAAGCAAACAAAATATGCTGTTATATCGTTTTTACGGTTCAGTAACCCAACCACAGTGCCCATTAGTGCACATTTGCATTCTCGATAGAGATATTAATATCATAAAATTGATATTAATATCATTCACGGAAGGAAAACCGATATTAATGCCAATATTTCAACACACTTCAAACGCCACGAACGTGACATTTTCATTCCGCTTCCACTTGCTCTGTTGCCGAGGCACTATCAACCGGTCAACAGCGCGAGTGTGTGTGTGTGTGTGTGCGAGGGAAGGAGGAAGCTGAGTGGGGTGTCTGTGACAACCATCTCGTATAAAACTTCAATATTAATGGCTCAATTCGTCGGAAGCGTTCATAAATGATCGTTATCTCGATGTAATCTCTCGTAAATGAGTTTGTCTTCGTGCAAAAGTGGTTCCGGCATTTGAGGCATCGGTACCATCAAGGACCGGATGCAACGGCCGGTTAAAACTGTCGATTGAAATAAACGTAACGAGAGCGATAGCTGTGTGCGATGTGCGCAAACGAGCGGTCGGTGCCCAGGAGTTTCGCCTTGGCCGGGTGGTGGCCTATTGTGTATGGCTGCACACGAACAGAAAACTATGTCAAGATGCAGCGTGGAACCGCCCCGTGTGGGCGATGCACAGCCCTTATGAGCAGAAACGTACTTTTTGTGGGTAATTTAATTTCCAACAGCGCACCCGCCCGTCCCGTGGCCCATCAGCATCTTCTCAGATGCCGGCCCTGAAGGCGTCGAACCGTGATCATCGAGTATCATCCTACTCGAAAGCCTCTCGAATGGGTGGAATGTGTGTATGTGGGGAACGTACACAGCACGGGGCTTCGGCAACGGCGGGTTTTTCTCCTATCACTTCTTTTCCTTGCGCTACACACACGTCCGAGAGGGATGAGGGCGTTCATTTCAATGCTTGCCGGCCATTGTGATGATGTGAGAAAATTGAAAGAAAGGTCCTTTTTCTCCACACCCGCTCCCACCATGGCCCGCTTTACCGCAATCGAAGTGCACCAATAAAGATTTCGATTTATGACTTTGAAGGCGCTATTCCGTCGAACGGTACCGAGTCGCGCCGGGTCGGTGGTAGTTGCCGCCTACGATAGATTAAACTCCACTTGCGTTCCCTCGAACGTTCAATGGTCGACCTCTAAAGTTCACACCTTCCTTGCCCCACGCAGCACGCTGGGAAACCCCCCTGATTCGACAAATATGTAGCTTGGGACTCCTTAATAGAGTGTCACCACGGGAAAATGGTGGCACAGCAAACGAGTGTTGCTGGTGCAAATGTGTGTGCGACAAATCATACGAACGGTGGAATGGAAACGGTGTAGCCACTGCCCCCATCCCTCTTTCCCCGTTAGCCGATCCGTGCTGACCTTGAAAATGTTTCTTGAGAGTCTCGGTTTGATGGATGCTGAGAGATCGGCAGGGCTGAGCATCACTTCCACTTGGTTTCTCTTCCTGCCCGCACGGTCGGCACGGTTGCATAAGACGAGTCAAATATTTACACTTGAATGCATTCCGTTAGGGGACGATAGCGAGGAGGGTTGGGCTTATGGTGAAGCAGGGATCGGAGCGGGATGCAAACCCGGAAAGCATTAAACCTTAATCCCAGTTGGGTAAGCCAGCAGTTCAGGAGAACTATCCTTCGTTAGCTCACGGATCCTCCGGCGGGGATTAGCAAGCATGCATTAATAGTTGCAACGTGCAAGCCGATGAAGAGCTGCACGAGGAGAAAAGGGGTTTTTTTCTTGTTGTTAGTTCAATTCAATATCCCCCGAAGGACATTTAGCGCTTGGTTAATGATGTTAGATTTACGATATGTGGTGCCGAATCCTTTACCATCCGGCGAGCTTTCGATTAAGGTGTGGGGGGGGGGGTACACTCTTCAATCATTCAATAAGTATGATTAGTCCCACGCGTAGAAGGTTTAGCACCTTCTCTGGCGAATGCTTGAAGCATCTTAAAGTGCTTTCGTGGCGGTGATAGAGCGAGCCTCGATACAAAGTTTACTGAATTCCAAATAGTATCAGCTGCATCCTATTGTTTGGATACCTTGAAAACCGTGTCATTTTTGGTGTCTCTTCTTAGGGAAAAGACTGTTGCAAACGGTACCTTGCGTAATTGCATGTAATTTAGGAAAGAAAAAAGGATAGAAGCTCATAGTTGCCATTTTCGGTCGATAACATAAAGCTCAAACATAAGTATTACGTAAAGAAGTGGCCAGGAATTGTACTAATTGGAATTTATTATCCTTGAGCGAGGGTTTGCTCCTCAAAGGCACAATCACGTAGGGTTGACATGTTCGTTCAAGGGTAAGTGCATGGAAGCAGGCCAGAGTGAGCGAGCGTGCGACAAAGCGGCTTGTAATGAATATTCATGACCTACCTCAAAGATTCTCATTCCAGGAATTCGTTTTCGAGATGAACTCTGACCAAAGCCTCTGCTGGTTGTGCACAGCGCCTGTTCCTCGAATTTGCCTTCCATGGTGTTCAGGGTTAATGTTTGAATTAAACGAATTACAGTGTGAGGTAGTATTGTAGCAGGTAGGGCTTTTTTATTTACAGCTGAAGAAGGCAATTTTGTGTTTCCAGCCAAGCCAAGGACAACAAGCCACACGCGCTGTTAGTGTTCTTTTGGAAGTCATTTGCAGTAGAAAACCAAAATCTTCGAGACACATTTAATTTACCGAAAGAAGTGTTTGCTGTTTTGTCTTTTCTAAGTTTGTTCTACCGCTACTACTACTACTAACTGAAGGTATTGTTACTCAATAGTATTTGAACAGGGTTTTTCATGTTTTTACTAAATTTTTATTAAAATAAAGCTACGGAAGAGATTAGTGTGATGCTTAAGGGGTCATTGTGAATCACAAACGGGAAACTTTCCAACGGGAACACTCTCACCAAACGGAAATCAAATAGGTATTATGATTTCCGTTTGAGTCTACATGTCCGACGTAAGGTGTGTCGTCTTTTGTTTTTTGTTTTGGTCTGTCAAACTGTCAAAAAGCTAAAATTTAAACAAAACCAAAAGCGCAGCATGCCGGCAGAATCAAGTGTTCAGTGTTTTTTGAAAGTTTGGATAAAGATAGAGAGCAATACCAACGTATTGAAAATGATTTCCACATATTTTGTGAGTAAATTGTATTTTTCCAAAGAATTTGATTAGTTAAGTAACACTTGTTAGAAACATAGTAACCCGCGATCATAGTATACATTGGGATCTGTATATATAAATAGTGGAATATTGCACATAAATAGTTAGTCCATCTTTAACCTCCAAACCACACAGCTACTCTCAACAACACTTACATAAGTTTAAGTTTTGCTAAACATGCTTTACATATCTTCATCAGATATTCACAGTCCGTTTCATATTCACAGCTTCAAATCACAGTTATCTTCAAAAAAATAAACTTTCACTGTCAATAATATTTTACTAACAGTGGCTTACATGCTGGTTAAACCTAAATGTACATTTAATCCTAACCTTATATTTCATTAGTGTTTACGTTTTGGTTTTTTATCATCCAGTTATTAAAAACTTGCAGTTGTTTTGTACATTTTATTAGCGCAGCATTGGTCTCTTCTTGAAGCTTCATTGACTTTTCCTGTAGTACTGCATATTTTTCCATAATGGTCACCATGGCTGTGTTTTGCTGCAAGACTGCCTCCGTCCTCTTGCGCTTGCGGCTTACTCTTGAACGCGGCCCTGTACTTGTATTAGTCTCCTGTACCTGTTGTACGCCATGTTCCAGTTGTTTTTGGTTATTGTTGTTGCTGGTTATGGTGCTGTCGTTTTCATGTTCATTTGCAATAGTGCTGTGTTGGTTGTAACAGGCTATTGTTCTCACTATGGCTGTTGCTATTTAAAGGTAATCCGAATTGAGCTCTACTGTTGCCTGTTACAGTTGCTCTCAAATTAATTAGGCTGGCAACTCGCTCTTCCAATTTATTCAAACTCTTTGTGCGGCACGGACCACCTCCAGTTGCATTGAGGGATGTTTTATTATCTCGCAGCTTCTTCTTTACAGCACATTTTAAATCGAACCATACCTTTAAAGTGAAAAATTGGTTTTAATACGTTACGATATTTAAAAACGTGTTTCATAATACCCTTTTCCACGTTTGTTTCCACTGGTCCCTGAAAGCCATTGAACGAAATAATAGTTTAGATTTACATCAAACAAGATTGCTTCGTTACCTTTTAAAATACTTACATTTTGATGGCGAATTATTCAGAGAAAATACTTTTTATCTTCGTAGTTTTGTAAAAAAATTAACTTTCCGTTGCAAACATGTAACGGAAATAAATATGTGGAACGGCGTCTCTGTTTGGCACAGGTTTAAATTTAGACGAAAGTGGAAGAAGACTAAGTAGAAAATTTAGACTTTCCGTTTAACAAGGTACTGTCATCGACTTTTTAAACGTTTGATTTTGACAAACGGAAAGTCATACGGAAAATCATAATACCAAAGTGACTGTCATTGTCCGTTTGAGAAGACGTTTGGCCTTCGCAATTTGCCCTTTAGTGTGTGCTGTGATTACTGACACACTCTCAAACAGGATACTCGCGGATTCGGAGATACCCGGTTTTAGAAATTGCTAGCTTCTTGGGTAAATCGTACTGATTAGACTCATTGATTGTTAGATGAAAAATAATTTAAATTTCCGAAAAAAATTAGGAATAATAAAAATTCAAAACTTCACTGACATTATGTACACATGTGATGTAATAAATAATTATCCATCTGAAAACATTTTTTACAAACATAAATTGTTGGATTCACTCAGCATTTTAGATGAAACTGCTCTAATACGACTTACGCGGTTCCTCCCCGGTCCCTACTACCCGTGCATCTCGGGGACAGGCTAGTATGCTCCTTAAGACGCACATATCCACCACGTAAAAAGGAACATTCAAAAACATTCGAGTACGTTAATCGTGTGAAATAAAAGAAAGTATGTTCGCAAGACGTATTTATTATCTTATTTAGATAAGGTTCAGAAATTAAAATCATATCTAAAACCTTCAAAATTTTCGGCCGAAAATCGAGTCTGATGTTAAGTTACTTAAAGTTACTTTTAAACCCTAACATGTACATAGTTACCGTTCCAGTAGGGATTTACTCCTTGCTATATCGCTGTGTTACTGCACACATTTAGAAAATGAAAAACAATGGTAACCTTTACTAACACTAACAAAGGAACTTGATTGTGGAATCATACCATTTAACTCGGAGAATACATCAACCTGTGCATGCGCTGAATGCATTTTGAACTGTACGTGTGCCTGTGAAGTTCGTAATCAACAGTGTTACGGAAATCCTCGCGACGATGGCGGAAATAATTTGCTCCCGGTGTGCAGACTATTGTCCGTAATCTTCCGTTCATTACGTTCCACAGATGTTGTGTGTGCTTCATATTTGATTGATAAGTGCATGCTGGGTAAAGCACACCACAGAAGCTCTTCCTGAAAACGGTTAATAAATAGAATAACTATGTTTGCTAGATTCTGTGAAACAAATGCTTCACTCAGGTTTAGGTAGATGCACCACGTCTTAATGCAAACGAAACGGAGCACTAGAATCAAACCCCGACTAGAAATAGACTACCAGTACCCAAGCACATTTTCCAGCCAAACTACAGCAGTAGCACGTGTATAGCACGTGAAATCATCCACTCTTCATAGACGTGAGCAGAACAATAGAGCTGAGCCTGCATGGCGAAAAATAGGCTTGACGTCTGAAAGTGTAAAAAAAATATACCTATACCTTGCATGTTGTGTTTCGCGTACACCGCCAGAAACTGACCCGACAATGGAAAACGAGAGCAGCGTCGAGCGCGTGCACAGCGAGAACAATATGTCGGCAGGGAGGAAAAACGACCGGGAAAGGACGACCGTTGGAACCGTTTACCACCAGCGTCCTCATCTTCCATGGCCCGATGGAAAAAATGAAAAGGGCATTGAGCATGTGCACCCAACTCATAAACGCCATTAATTTAATGCCTACATTTACTGGGAGCGGACGACGGCGAACGAAGCTGCGAGGCACTCGAGCAGTCAAGCAGGAAGGCAGGGAAAACCCATTGCGAGATTGAGGTGCAAGGAAAAGAACACCAAGGATACGCTACCGGACAAGACATAGCGGCACATAGACGTACACATATGCACGAACACACACTTATGCGTGAAAATGCAGTAACGATAGGAAAGTGTTGGGCTGGTGGGTAAATGGTGATAATTGTAATTACTGCACTTTTACACCCGGCAAATTTGATTTATCGTCCTCTGGGCGTTGAGGCTGATTAATTACCGCATCCCTCACTTCCTCTCCTGGCTGCTGGGGAAAATAAAGTCGGAATAAGTTGAATTACGGTGTTATACGGTGTGTAGATCTTGAAATTAGCAAAGACTGCACACTGGCCATAACCCGGTGTTGTTTGTTTCAAATTTCGGTGTGGTTAAACAATACATCGCATAAGCAATACGGCCTGGCCGTATCTACCAAATAAAAAAACGATACATCGCAACTGCGGAATTCAGTGTTTTTTGAAGAGAGAAGTTCACTCCACTATCAATGCTAGATAGAAACCGAGGACACAGGCATTCACACCTGACGGTTTACCGAACATGCAGCAGCAAATGCATTCCTTTGTCCATAGATGAGTGAATGGTGTCTAATTTGTCTAAAAGCAATGTTTTCAAAACGTAGTGTAAGATACAGATGGTACGTTGTTTTTCTAAACGATGAGTGCTTAGTGTTTCCAAATGGTGATCCACATTAGGTGCAGGAGAGAAAAAGAAAAGTGTAGTGCACAAAACAACTATAAATTACGTAAAATTTTAGCACTTAACCTAACTAATGTTTGAATTGCTCTACAAGTTGCAAGAAAACTTTGGATGCAGAAACAAGGTCACAAGGTCACCAAAAGTTCTGAGCAAGAAGGCGTAACGATACGTTTTAAAAATTCCCCTTTATTCAATCTGAAATATGACCAAATATCGTCGTTCAACCTTGTAAAGATGCAGACCATCCTTAGTGGATGCTTGCGTATATTCATAGATATAACGATAACCTAGTCAGTACACACCGGAACCGACGTATTAGCTGCTGTTATGTATATACAGGGTCCACCAATGGATTTTTTTTTCAATGCTGTAAAAAGAAAACCAGAACAGATTCATCAGAATTTCAACTTGTGATTCGGTCTTCGAAAACAGAGCGCAAAAGATCGATTATTAGCTGGGTGGCACGTAACACCATCCTGTTTGAAACATGGTCGGTCACCATTGCTAGTTACCGTCTCACCTTCTTCATTTTCAAAGAAGAATGGTCCAATTATGCCTTATTTATGCCACACCAAACCAGGTGGTAATACATTACTTCAAAATATGATAAGCGATTTGCTATAGTTACTAGAACAACCCCAAAATTCACGCAAAAATGCAACTTATAACGTCGATTCGACCATCTGCAACTGCTCCAAGGTGGTCTTGGCTAATGTATGTATATGCTAGGATGTTGACCAATTCATACTTGCTTGGCCGTTTAATCTTCCCAGACAAGCAGGGCAATCCAGGACACTCAAATAAAAGAGGGAAAAATGGTATAAATGTGTGTGGAAACTTTTTTGTCTCTCCTATGAAGAGCTCAATCGAGATGAAGCTCAAGATTTTAAAGTAAAAATGTTGATATCGATCATCAAACGAATGTATTAAAATATTTGATCTCTCACACTCTACCTCCAGTTCTCTAATACAGCTAGTGTTTATTTCGTTTCGCCTGTCGTTGAAACGAATCTTGACGGCTCTTTTGAGGCACACGCTTGATGCTACTTGCACATGGCATTCATTGCTTCACCGCTGCTGCTCGGTTTGCTGGAAGCCATTTCTTGGAAGTTAAATTATACTCGAGCATAACGCGTGCATAATGTTAATGACGCAACGGCCTAGCAGCGATACCCGGCCACCCGGCTTACCATTGCCGTTAATGAGGTTTCTCATTCAATTCCAGGCATTTTTAATTTCTCTCCGTCTCACTCGCTTTCCGCGCGCTCGCCAGTACAAACGGGAAAGTGCAAACAAACGCAAGATTTTCGAAAGCTCGCAAGGAGTTTCCCATGAAAGAGCCTCTGTGGGACGCTACGCTTTTCACGGAGCGTTGCGGTTACGCTTGATAAAGCTGCGGGAGATGGAACGCGAGTGGCACACACACACACAGCAAGTGCTGTCGACAGCGAGCAACCGCAAGATGAAACTGCATTTCGATTCAAAACGCTCTCGTGTGTGTAACCCCGTGACATTTGTGCCCTTTCGACGGCAACCAGGTGAACCGGTGCCACCGTCCGTGCAAGGAGAGAAGAAAAAGGTAGAAAAAGATCTCCTCTTACCGTGCACGAATAGACTGCTCCTTCGAGATTCCAGGTACTCGGCACAGCGGGCCACGGTTGTTTCCAAAGCACATTATTGGAGTCGTCAATGTCGAATGGTGTGCATGGAAGGTAAAGGTCAAAAGTCAGCTGGATTTGTCTGGCTGCACATGATATCAGCTGCACATTGCGCGAGGAGCGCGAGGTTGGTTCGTGCCGGGCACTGATATCTATTTTTGTATCGCGAAGAGCATGTCGATGTTCTGGGACAGAACTGCTCAAATATCTCTCCGTAAGTACTCTCCAAGCGTTGTGCGCAGGAGTTGGTACGGTACTATTGTAGCTGAATGTAACTTTAATGATGTTTAATTGACATTTGACAATAATTTTAATGGTGCAGTTTGCTTATAATAACAACTTGTTGTTTTTTTGGTTTTTTTATAATAGCTGAAACGTGCTAAATATAAGCTATGCACAAGTTGAAAACATTTTTTGCGGATTCGTAAACAATTCTCGTCAGAACACATACTTTGGAGAATTTGTCAGAAAGCCATCGCTACAAATCGCACTTAGAGATCACGGGTGAGAGGCTTCGGGAGACCTATGCAATCACTGCTGCACCAGTTGGATGTTAGTTACATTTTAATGGGCTATTAAAACGATTAGTTACGATTAGATACGATTAGTCCTCGTATGGACGCAATGTTTCGTTGGGTTTCTTATAATTATTTTCTTGGATGGCACAACAACCCAGCAGGGTCAAGGCCTAACCAGAGCACTAATGTGCTTTAGCGCTATCTGTGACTGAGTGTACCCATCCATATCAAGATTGTTAATCCTGCGTATGAGGAGCAGCAGCGGTCCGAATGGGATTCGATGCAAGGTCGGGCCTGATCGTATGAAACAGGCCTACGCCGCTACCCATGAGACCACCGAGCCGCCCTAAACTAAAAAACAAAAAAAACGGTAAAATACCGTTTTTTTTAAGCATTTTTTTGCATATAATTTCGGTTGTATAAAAAATCTGTTGAAATTCTTTGACAAGGACATTTTAAACTACTATTCCTACCCCAACATAATATTTATGCAATTAAAATATGATTCTTTAAAAGCAGGAAGAGTACTTCGGTCTCTAAAATTCCTTGGAAATTTGCAAAACATCATACCTTCCTTGAAATGTAACGGGTTCTTACTTACTGTCGAAATATTTTCCAACATTCTGTGACTAAGATTTCTAAGGAAATATGACATTCTTATCATATGTTTAACGAACATTTATTATTATTTCAGGTTCTCATGATCCGGTTCTTGATTGTTATTGTCTAATGAATAATATGTATCACTCACCCTTTATCTCTCCCTCTCCCTCTCTTTGTTTACACTTTAGCATGGATGCTCGGCTGGTTGATGTGCAAAACGGTACCGTACATACAGGGCGTTTCTGTGGCGGCATCCGTATACAGTTTGATAGCCGTTTCGCTGGATCGGTAAGTACAATTGTCTCTAAATATTGAAGAAACAACCCGCGAAGGGTTGACGGATGCACTAGACATTATGCAACGGTTCGGTCTACGTCGTACACCGTGGCTTACCGTGCGCCACCAGGCTGCTCCATCGCGATGTGAGAGCACGGTTTACCGAGCTTTCGTCACTGGCGAGGCGTAGCCTCCGACACAGTGATAAGCTTTCCAACATCAGTGCGAACAAAACCTGCATCAGTGCAGACAGGTGCAAGGTGCGCCTTTGGTAAAGTTTCCAAATTGATCCCGGACGGTTCCCGCACGGTACACAGCACCCATACACCTTGTTCCGATCCGTGCGGGCCTTACTCACGATGCCGAATCTCTCAACCCATCGGATGCAATCGAGCCTCCCAGCCCTGGCGTAAGACGTCCTGGCCGGAATCTATCCGGCAAATTAACGCCGCTCGGGTGTGCTGAGATGAATGCTAATTTGGACGTATCTCATCGGTGCGCTTCGTTGGCACGCCTGCCACCAGTCCGCTCGGAAGACGTCTATGAAGCCTCCGACACTACTACCACGTGCGTGCGTGCGTACGTGCAGGCAAAGCTTCGGTCGAGCAAACAGATAAATAGTTCCCAGCGGAACAATCACTCCTCACGTCCGGGGCGCCGCCGAATGCTGGCTAGATGAAAAACGGCTCAGCCGTGTGTGTGTGTGTGTGAGTCTGTGTTAACAGAAAAAGCAGCTGCACAGTAATCTGTTGAATGTGCCCCCGGATGGATGTAATGCTGGAGCGATGCCAAAGGGTGAACCGGACGTCGAAAGGGAAGGCGGTTGGAACCCATCAGTGCAATGGCATAATACTATTGTGCTGCCAGTCAGGCGTACGCCAACAATCCCCGACAGTGCCTTATACATATTCATTTCGGTTTGTTCCGAGCAACGATGGGGGGGACACAGGAGGGGAGGTGCTCGGGAAGGGCAGGGGAAGGAGGAAGAATATGCTATCAACAGTATTAGACGCAGGTTCTATTGAATTTAGGCAAATTGCCGATGCACTGCACAATCCGACGGATGGCTACAACCGATGGCAACAGTCCATGGTGGGAAGCAGTGGGAAATGCGAGAAATGTTTATGAACACACAGATAATCTACTTTTATTTCCACCCGCATCAGTAGCTGACTACGGAGCGGTTGAATTGTGATAGTGCATATTTTACTGCCAGTTCATGTTTTTCATCGGTATGGCTTTCGATTTGCGTGTAATATGATATGGTTTGGTGATCACCGGTTTGAAGAAGTGAATCGATTTCTCTTGCTAAATAAGATTCAGTATTAGAAATGTAGTTTCATAGGGAAGTACAATGTAGTTTTAGTTCTTTACCTGCTGCGAAGGAAGTGGTACACATGCAATGCGTTGTTGAACTCTTTTTTGGTCCTTATCATGTTATTTAATTTCCTTCTTTCTTTTCACTTTTCACTTCTCCTCATTTCACACAAAAGAATGCGTTATAGAAGAAAAGCATGGTTTTCGATCCTGTACAAGTGAGGGTTTCTTTTATGTATATTCGTTATATTCGAACAAAGTTTTTTGTGTAAATGATTAAGTTTTTTAATTTCTTTTAGTTGAAATATTTGTGCCTTAACCATAACAAACAAAAAACAAACTGACGCAGAATTCAAGACCAAAAAAAGGTACTGGGATATGCTTAACTCATAAATATTAATTTTCCTCATCACAATAAAAAAAACTGTGAAGAACTTGTACCACAGCCGAATAACAATGGATTTCGAATCGCTTCCGAGCATCTTTACTCCGGAAGTGGTTACGGCTTGATCAAACCCACGGTTCCATTTGAAACCGCCTAGAGTCATTCGGAACCGTTTAAAGTTGTCCAGGGTCGCTAGCCGGCAACCGGTGCCGTTTGGAGTCATCGGAGCCGTTGGAGCCGCCTAGAAAACCTCCGATTTATTCTCTTGAGTTGTCATTTGCCTGTAAGATGAACGATTTAAAGCACTTTGGATTCCCAATTCGTTTCAGCCCCAATGATTCCGGCTATCGACAAGCGGCTCCGGACGCTTTAGACGACTTCGACAGGTTCGATGACGCTGGACGGCTCCGCCGGCAAACTGGCGGCTCTGCACGGCACGATGTTCCGAATGATTCCGGGCGTCTCCAAACGTTTCCAACGGCTCTGGACGGCTCCACACGACTCCGGAAGATTCCGCGCTACCTACGCTCCGGAACCGTTTCCGAAATTAAGGGAGTCATTTGGAAGCGATCCCGGTTCCCATTTATGCCCAATTTACCCATCACTAGTTGGGTCGGCTCGGCTCTCATGGGTAGCGGCGCAGGCCTGTTTGATACGATCAGGCCCCACGTTGCATCGAATCCCATTCGGACCGCTGCCGCTCCCCATACGCAGGGATTGACTGTACTACTATGGGTGCACTAAGTCATAAATGAACCAAAAAAGCTATAACTACGCTTGAGAATGTTCTGGACAAAAACTTTGTAGACAACGGTAAGTTAACGTGCATGAAAAAAGTTTTGCGTTAGCTTTAACACTTATACCGTTGCGTTAAAATATGGTTCACTTAATTATACTTTATTAGTGCAATTATGTCTCAACGGACCGGACGTCTAGTTGATTGTTTATTACACACTGCTGCACTGCTGCACTTCTCCGTTATTACCCAGCGATTAGCAGTATTGCATATTTTGCGGGTGACTGAAGCAAGCACTGGGGCAACATATAATGCTGCTTACAATCATTGTGAGTGATCAATTATAAGGTTGATTAAATTTCCCATCATTGGTGATTGTGCTCCGGTGTGATTACGGTATAAGGTTAGTGCAACCTTTACAATACAGGCAAATAGGTCATGTTGTTTTAGAAAGAACAAACCGCTCTATAAAATCATCCCAAATACACATACAATGCAAGCAAATTGTTTCGAAACAGCAAAACATGTTTATCCTTTTTTTAAAATGGTTTTACGTTGGTGAAAACAATCGTATAAAAACTCACCAATTAAACGCTTTCCTTCCCCCGGCCAAGATTCCTTCCATTGGCCGTCGAAACAAGCACGAGGGCGCGCGCGCGCTCGATTGCATTACTTGCCACTTAATCGTTTAATCAGCAGCGCCAACGACCACGCAAATGCTATCAATTGATTATTTACAAGCTAATTAGTGTAATCCTCTGCGCAACTCGAGCTCAAAGCCGAAGCCATCGCCGGCACCGCTTGTTTGTTCGCCCAGAAACGGCGTCTCCGTTCGCGCCGGAATTCAATCAGCGCCAATCAATTTCAGCGCTGCATATTGCAAAATGTCTCTAATTCCCTCCGTGCATCGTTTTGGCTTGGGCGCGGTCGTCACACGCTCGCCTGCAGCACACACTGTTTGCAAGCGGTGCCGCTCTGCGCGATATTAAGTCAATTACGAGATTTTAATCGATCGGCGCTAAATTGGCCGTCTGGTTGTGGGGCCGAGCGGGAGGTGAGCTGCAGGAAGAAATGGGAAGTGATAGATGCATGTACACTGTGCCCGTACGGTCGATCTGCTTCGGCTCGTTTTGGAGAGGAAAATTGAATTTTATGCGCCTACATCTCGCTCTCCCTTTTCACTTACATTCTTTTCGAAAGGGGCTGCTCCGCCTGAACGAGGACTGTATTCCTCTGAGCTGTCCATCAAGGATGGATTAATTTTACGGCCAATGCATTTCTGTGAGAGGCAGATAAACTAATCAAAAAAGAAATATCTCAGCCTAACGTAAGTAATAAAACAGACAATTGAAAATATTTTAATCCCGTTGCTTTGGATTGCTAGAGGAACGTTAAAGCTTTTAACATGTATAAAATGATACATACTAATGATACGGTTCATATTCGCAAGCAGCCGTTGATTAGAAATTAATGATTGAAACACGATTCGATTCGAACTTTATTACACTAACCAACTGTTGAATCGACTTAATTAAAACATTGAAGCTGGATCAACTGATGCAAGCGGTTAGCCAGCGTTTCCGTTCTCTGTGCCTAATGTTCATCACTGTCCAGTGAGACAGCGTACCGTTTAAAGCATACAGCATTGCAGCCTGACCTTCATGGTACGCGAAGCTGAGACCAGAGCATACATCAATGGATGGGGAATGGAATTGAATGCTAGAAAATGGAGCAAAATGTTGTGCAAAAGCAAAGCCATACCATCACTCTGCCCTTTCTCTCACCCGTTCTTTCCCCTTCTCAACCCCTCATCCTAATCCACCACGGTGAAAAGCATAGTTTGTTGTAATGTAGAATTCACTGCCGGAAGATTTTCCACCTACCTGGGACGGATGGTCCTCCTGTGTGAATGGAATGTTTATTCGCATTTATATTTCACCAACAAACCCCTTATTTCCTTACCACTACCGAAGGGCTTCCCTCTGCTCCCCCTTGCTTTTTACCATTTCACAACCTACAACCTCTTCAAAATCGCTGCGTTCCGAACCGGAACATGTTGGACTACGGAAAAGGGGAAAAGGAAAGGCGGCTGCTGGTGATGTGTTTTACATTGAACCATGCACAACTAACATGCGGTTTGACGACAGGCAAGCAAGTTCTCGGCACGGAACGGAAGCCAGTAGTGGCATCCAGCACAAGCACACATTTTCTCTCTCTCTCTCTCTCACACACTCACACACTCACACACATACACAAGTACATTGCACCATTTCTACGGTGGAAAAGCGGGCTACTTAGATGCGAGTTCGGTTTTCATGCATGGTTGCTTTTGTTTCGTGTCTCTTGTGTTGATGCTGCGGTATGCTACGGTAGGGACCAGACCGTCGCCGACGATCACCATTCGACCGAAGTACGTGTGTGAACGGAAGATTCTTGCCCAAGTGATGGTGAACATTTTTTCCCTCGAATATCGAGGGACTAAGCATTTTGCGAGTTGGATGGAGGTTGGGGGGTAAGAACCATAAAGAAAGTTGTTTTTTTTTTATTTTGGAGGTAAACTTTAAATTTTACTTGAAGTTACTTTTTAGACGATTATGTGTCGTTTAAGGACTTGTTGTGACATTGCATTGCCACTGGAAGCACTTGTATCATAATAATTTATTATTTTTGAGTTTGGAACGATTTTTTGTGATAGTTTTTTCTCGATGTGTCTGATGAAACGCTTTATCTGAATGAAACACATCATCTTATTTACTGATTTACTTTTAAAATGATTCCTACAGTTCTTCAAAGTAAAAAAGAAATGTATATTTTATAAAGTAAAATAGCTTAGCCTCAGCTTACAACGTTGAACAAGTTGAAAATCTACAAAAATTATAGGCTCGTTTCTTCCACAATGTCTATTTCTCTGGAGTAAACCAGCTGAATATTCCACTATGTGAAATGAGCTTAGCACTAACGAATACCTAGACTCTATAGCACTGTGCATGGTTTATATTTTAAATAAACATTGTCTCGTAAGACTCATCGCATCACAGCTCAAAGCTTCAGCTGTACACAGCTGAAGTGCATGTTATAGCAGGCTTTATCCACCCTAGCAGTGACCCATAAGCATAGGCAAACAAACATATACAAAAAAACGCAACACCATTCACGTGTGCGATGCATAGCAAAATTCTTCCGAAAGCCCTACTTTAAGCCAAGCAAGCCAGTTATTCTTGTTAAAGCGAACCATTGCCCATGTACTGGCATAGAGTGTGAGTATGGAATAGAGCTAAGGACGTACGGTAAAAGCCCTACTCCTAGTACGTTCCAAAGGGCACAGGTCGCAAGGCAACTATCGCAACCTCTTTTGCAATGGGTTAGCCACACAAGCATTGAGGATTGCAACGAAATCCATCGGAGCGACAAGGCTGTCGCTGCCAAAAACATGTTGACTAGCGAGTTTGGGCTCTTGTGCACGCAGCACATTCAACTTGAAACCCCCGCATATACACACACGCACACAATGATGAAGGGGCCACTTCTAGACAGCTGTTCCCTTTCTGCAGGGCTGTTGGGTTTGTCAATAGGGTCATAGCTCTGTCATCCGACAAACTATGCCCTTCTCCAGCAGCGAGATGCATCATCGACCGATGGTGATGGTGTGGAATGGGAAAAATTAATCACGACCCCTCTCCCGAAGCGAACGAAGCCGTTACCAGTACGGGCAGTTTTGGTGCTGGGTCGTCAGCGAAATGAAGGGCTCGCGGGTTGATCAGTGGGTGAGTCGTCACAGTCGTCGCTCACGCAAGGGCTCCAATGGTAAATATAGGTCGAAAGGTTTCACGAACAATGCGCTGGAGACGTTGCGGGTGGGGTTTAAATTTGGTGTTCACAATTTGCTCCAGTGGTTCACAAAGTGGCCTTCCACCTGCACGAGATCTGTCCCCTAAGCATGACCAAGAATCGAATTTGATGGCGTTTTGCTCTGCCAACCTGCTTGAAGTTACATTTTTGTTTTAGGGTTTCCAATTCTTTCCTTCCAAGTGGCTTCTGTTGCCACAAGGTCGCACTACCGTTTAGTGGGACCTTCACCGATCGCTGCGATAGGGTGGCCTAGGGTGCGATGGTTAGTAGGAAAGGGCTCGCTCGCTAGGTGCGGCATACGACAGCCGTCCATCAATCAAATGTGTTGAGATTATTACACAAATAATATTGAAGCGTGAAAAAAAAAACACAAAAACCTCGTCTCCATGGCCCAAGAACTGGTTTGAATGGTCTTGCTTGGAACGATGCGCCCACAAATTTTGACCGTTCGACGCAAAAGAACGACCTTAGAAGAAGATAAATCGAAAATATTTTGGAGGCTTGCCAGCCTTCCCAGTACGCTGACAATAATTGTGTTGCGCTGGCAATGCTGGCTGTTCGAGTCGTTCGGATCGCATGGTTCTTTTGGAAGAGCAAAAAATGTGCTTCGTAAGCTTGTATGTAATCTTCATCTTAATGTGGTAGCGCCTCATACACATAACATTACTGGAAAGATCTAACAGTTGAAGTAGCTATTTTTTACTGCTGGTTGGTGGAGCATCGCTACTTGTAGCTGAAATTGATTACCTCACTTTTCCTTGGATGATTTTTATCCATGCAGTTCTAGTTGCTTAAATCTATACCATTTTCCTGAGTCTGTTTCGCTCATCTTTTCACATTATTTAACAACACACCAGCATTAATTGACAGTTTTTCGTAATAACATTCATTCATGAGTTTGAAAGATACTTTCTATTCATATGCTACATCGAGAACGAGGAAGTTCAAAATTAATGAAAATTTACAATGTGGTTTTGCGTAATAATTCCTAAAGAATATTTAGACAAAGTGCTTCGGTGTGGCCTGGATTGATATATTTTATGTTAAAATTAAATAAAAAAAATAATTTAATTTTTACACTTTCTAATGGTTAATAATTTGACTTCAGAGTAACAGAGTAATAATAATTTGACTTCAGACTTGAACATTGCTTATCTTTGATTGTTGTTCATATTAACGAGACATAAAGCTTACGAGACACGTTTAATTACAATTTAAGCTCTTTATAGGGGCCACTTATTGGATAAAACATTTAGCTAATTACTTCAATACTCTTCGCTATTGTGGCGTAATTGCTGGATCCGAAACCGAGAGCATCCGATGTTCTCCTGCCTATCTTTCCAAATTATTTACCAAATGGGGAAACATTTTAAATGAATATAAAACAGTTCAAGTGCTGCGACACTTTCACTGCAAGCGAGAATAACAGCACGTGGTCTAATTGGCACGTGGCTTTAGATTGCCAAACGAAACCAAATGTTAATAGGGCAGCGCATTATTATTTAGCAGTTCATACCGATTGGGCACCCTGCCAACAATGGAATGCTTTGGCGTTGGGTTTGAGCTCCTCGTGTGCCAAATGGGCGATACTATCTCGGTACCTTTAGAGAATTGGTTGGTTTCGCTCTTGCTGTGTGTTTTGTTTTAAGTTGGCTGGACTGGACGTCGAGAGTCGATGTCGAGAGACAGTGTGGAAGAACGAAAGCACAGGATAATAGATACGCTTTTCTAGATTGGGAAGAAAATTATTTAAAAAGGATTGCCAGAAGCAAAGGGAGAAAGGGAAACCCTCGGAAGCAGATGACAAGTAAGGCTAAGTCTCGAAATTGCACCATGGAATAAGCATAATTGAAAAGCTACGGCTAGTTCGCATAATGAACCGACCATGACTATGAATATGCATTACCCAGAAAGGGCTGGTGGGTGACGGTAGTTCATACATCTGCTTTTCTATCTTCATCCCTCCCTCCCCCCATGAATCGTGATCCCATCCATCAGAAGGCGCTGCATTAAACGCATTCCGCCCAACGCGCCCAACCATGCCGCAAGTCCTTTTCCAACGTTCGTCGCCGTGTCCAAGAAGGTGGCGCTGAATATTGTTGTCTATTGTTTAGCGCCTTCTACAGCCAGCCGTTCCTGCTCGAACGCATTCTCAGTACATCCATCGAGTTTGAAGATTCGGTTGGCCGGTAAAGTGCAAAAACCGTGTGTCCCCTTCCTCTTTGTGACGCTGCCAGCTCTGGGATCGTGAGAGAACGCTTCAAGCTGGATGGCCTTGATTTTATATGGTGAGAAGAAAGACACCCTTCTGAAGACGGTGCAGTGAAAGCGAACCCCAATGCAAACGGATGGTGGCGAGTTGGAGGCTGGGGCACTACTACTACTGTTACTCTCGCTGACAGGTTTCTGAAGGATCTCGGTTGGAGAGGATTGGCTTACTTGCGATTTTTACCCAGTGCCACTTGGCAATGTGTTTTAGCGGTGTAGGATGAGAAGTGACATTTTCATCCACCGGTTCGACAGACGCCAACTCCGTTAACCTTGCCAACCTCGAAACCATTCGTCACCCTGCTCGAGCGCGACAGGATGCGTTTCTCTTGTGATGGTTTGACGTCGGGTTTCGAAATGAAATTATTTCCATTTGCCAATCCCGGACACCACGTGACGTAGCAGCTTCCGCACGCTGATGAATAAACAAATTTAAAAGAACCGCTTTGCTCACAGTTTTTGTCAAACTTTGCCAGAAAACTTTCGCCAGCAGGGGAAAAGTAAGCGTTGTGCAACTGTAACTAACTGTGACCAGACCGGACCGGTTTGCGACACGAGTTCAGTGTGCGGCCCTGATTCTCTTCCTGGATTTATTAAGGGTGCGTTGAGCGAATCTTGTGTGCAGCTAGCATAAGCAAATTTGCAAAACTGTGCTCACTGTAGACTAGCCTTAATGCGCAACGAGAAATTGTAATTATAGAACCCGAGGAATAAAATATTTCTTTTCGAGGAAAGCAGCTATGTTTGGATGTGCCATTAGATAAATGAGATTTATTGAGCCGGAATTGCCGGAATGCGGCAGTTTTCTGTTCATGGTATCGTATTAAATTTGCTGTTTGCTTGAAATGAGCATTAAATTATTTATCCAGCGATTGGTTTACGCTATCCAAACATAATATGTAATCAAGCTATTGATGAGTTACAGCAAACATTCTCTTAACTCTGGCAGTAACGGACAGGCTTTATAGCTACAACAAACACTGTTCAATGGCATAAATAACTTCAACATAACATTAACTGAATCTGGCAAACCATCTATTTTACTGCGTATTAGACAACGAAATACAATATTTGAAATGAAACTGCAGTCATTGTACTTCAAACGTTGTGTTAGCTAACATTGTAATAGAGGTGCATTCGTTAACTCCTGGAATATCAGAGAAGCATCAAACAAATTTCTTGTTCAGTAATTTTGTGGCACACCTTCTGTACGTCTTGCACCGACGGACTAGTTTTTAGGAGATAAAAAACAATAATTAGAAAAACTAACTTGCAGTAACGTTCTCGTTCATAGTTGTTTAAATATATTATGCTATCAATATATTGCTTCTGAGATTGTTTGATTGCTGATGACCTACTACTAGAGATGGGCAGAATGAACGAGAAATTCATTCAGGTCACGAGTAGGAATGAGTGAACCGCTTCAAAAATATAAGAATAGGCCGGGTCATACTAATTCGTTCAGTTCTACATCTATATTTTTATTTTCCTTAAAAACACGCAAATTTCATAAAATGGAAAAACGGATAAAACTGCTTACAAACTTGTGTAAAGATCCAGTGTGTACAGTTTGCTGCAGTGCAGAGATCTATTGTGATGTTGGTATAATTTATAACTGAAAGTTCGCGTAACTTTTCTCGGCTCCTCTGAGTGTATCGTTGCCAATTTGAATTAAATACCTAAGTGTACAAGGATCAGATGAACACTTACCCTAGACGTGTACCAGCCATCACTAGCTTAGTGTATTTATTTAGTTAAAATTATAAAAATAATATTATCTTGAATATTTACGCTTCCAAGTTATGTAAATTTGGTTGGTAAAATATTCTAGCCATTTTTAGAAAATCGCATTTTTTCAGTTTTAAATGGTTTTTCTTTAATAAACACAAAATTGCAAATATTGGTTATGGTTCTGCTATTTCGCTAAAAACATCAAATAAAATCAAATGTTTTCGTACACCAATTTCCTTAATTACAAAAACTTCCAAACTAAAGTAAATGGATATACCATACACAAAACCAAATCTTAAGGAGACGCCTGGTAGTTTCAATTGATTTTATTGATAAACGCGTGTTTATTTCGTTGAGCTGATTGAATTAATCTTTATTTGACTATGACTATCATGAAAAGCATTATGTTAAGCTTCTTTTCTACAAAAAAATAGATTGATTTTTTTATCTCTTTATTCATTCTTTAAGATGTAGTCGTTACAGTACCAATAAAGAAAATTCTACCTAATAAGAGTTGTAATACGAACTACACTTTATACATTGTAAATAATACACATTCGATAGGAAAACTAACGTAATAACGGATATACAAAATTATTGAGACAATACCGAACATACCACATAAGGAATATTGATTTTTTTTTTCCTACCAAACGTTTCTGGTGGAATGTTAAAAATTATATCGTTTCAGAGACTCTGAGGCCCATTGTAGTAAAATTGATGAAATTCAATGTTACAAGTTCTAGTAATTTACCAACCGGTTCGAAATCCTATGGATTATCATCCAATATTATAGAATGCTAAAACTTAGTTTTTCAGAGCTCCGGCAATACATTGTTCCATTTTGTGCAAAGGAAAAGATTGATGACCCACGGTTTATTGCTCGCGATAAAAAAATAGGCTGAAATCACATGTGAGGCATCCATTACAACCTCTTATGAAAAAAAAAATCTTTTGAAATAGATTTTACAATTTTTATATCTCAAAAATGTCTGCTCTGCAAAAACAAAACAAAAACCTGCACGCCACAGTATGCTGTCACGTTTGGTGCATCAATCATTCTCAATCCGCAATGTCCCCGCATGACTAACGCGAAGCATCTTTTCGTCCCTCCAAAAGCATTTGCACTGCACGAACCAGCAATCTGTTTCCGCCATCACTGTGCAGCAAAGTGCAAGCAAAAAGCCAAAGCGAAAGGCTTCAGAAATTAATGCACAGGAAAAGTCCCACTTTGGTGAAGGAGGCAAATTTTCGACAACAACGCTTGGCACGCCGGGTGCCCTGCCTTTCCGGCGCGACCTTGACATTGCTCAGCTCAGACTCAGCTGCCACTGTCACCAAGCATTACCGCTTTGCTGTGCGTTCTCTCTCTATCTCTCTTCCCCTCCTGATGTCTTTGCGATGCCCGCGATGTAAACTTTGCAACAGTTTCAACAACTTTCTTATCACGATGCGAACGATGAGTGGCTGAGGTGATTGGGGAGAAAAGTATTCTTCACAGCCAAAAACATACCGTCTCCATCGATCTGATCCGGTGCCTGGAACAGACGGAAAGCTCTTTACGATGGAGCGGACGCATCCTTTAGGGAGACAAGTGTTCTTACGTCACGCTAAATATTGCCTCCCGCCGAAAAGCAAAAGCAACCCGGGCCACGTCAAGGACATGCAGTGTCTTGCAGTTAAAAATAGTCTTAATTATAATTTGTCCCCGTCTTTGGCACACAATAAAGCAAGCAGTAGGAGGGAGTCCTACAGCATGATTCGTTATCCTCCCGTCGGACATGACATTGTAACGGTACGATGGTACATCTGCCGCAGGATGCGATCCTTGCAAGTCGTGCACACGCTCTCAGCGCGTTCGAGCTGCACTTGACACTGGCGCAGGGTCGGTGGAGAAATTGAAAAAGATTTATGATCCCGCTCACTGTGCATGGCATCGGACAGGCGTTCGGGATCGCTCTGAGGTTGTGAGCGGGACAGGGATGCGTTTTCCCTGCTGCTCATTACTAGCGTACCGCGTAATGCTGTTAGTAGACCGCTTCATCTCTTTCGGCTTACCTATTAAACTGCTACAGAGCCTTCCACCGTTGCTCTTAATGATCGCTTGTTTCTTTGTAGCGGTTGACGGTTACTTTTGCTCCGGGAAGGAGTCCTACCTGCCTGATGCCTCAGACAAGGGACAAAGTTGACGGTTGGGCTTTCTCTCCGCTAACATTTCAACAGATGGCCTCTTCGCTTCTTACTTTAAATTTAATGATAGTACATTTGTTTTACAGTTCATCCAAGCTCAGTAGCATGTACAGTTTCAATCGACTAGAAAGCTTTCAATATTTTATTATTATACACGTTTACTTCCAATATTTGAACTTGACGAACACATGAAATCTGTAGATTAGACTGTCATCTAGCAGTTTGCTGGTAATCATATTCCAGCTGAATGATGTACACTGCACTCTCCAGCATTAAATGAAGCAGAAAAAAACATTTCTGCAACGATTACCACTGTACCCATCGCGTCCTGGAAGTCAATATGACACAGTACCGTATAGTACTCGTATTACTCGTTGACGGTACCATTTACCGGAGTTTAAATCTGTCTCTCTCTCTTTCTATCTCTCACTCACACAGACAAATACCTTTCACCGTCGACCTCAACATTGTCGTTTGGTCGAAAGTGGTTAGAAAACTGTCAGTGGAAAGCTCGTTGGCGGTTGACGCGGTGTGGTGCCGACGGTAAACGGGGAAGGAACCGGTGCACCATGCTGATTAAATTTAGTTGCAATATTAAATTTGTAATATACTTCTACATACCTTGTCAGTGCTGTCGCTTGTAAGATTCATCCTCCGTTGGTTGAAACGAACCGGTAGACGGTGGGGAAAACTCGAAAATGTTTATTCCCTATTGAAGCACCGAATGTAGCGAAAAACGTTGGTAGGTAACTTACAAATATATACATCATATGAAGCCTATCTGCTATGGGAAGAAATAAAAAAAAACCGTTCCACATGGGGTGAAACCGCAAGCGAGATTGCAAAACTGCCAGCCTTTGAATGGTGTAGTGCTATGGAACGGTTTAAACGACACAAATTCGTTAATCTAGCTCACAATCAAATGTCATATAAAAGCAATCGTTTTTACGGATGATTTACAAACTTGTTACATTCATTTGGACGAAATCGACATCACTTAGGATTCGTCTTTTTGTTAAAATAATGAAGAAGAAGTTTTAGTAATGTACGTAAATAGAATATAGCAACTGTTTTGAGGTTTTGATATTGAAACATAAACAATCTTGGGGAAGAGGGAAAAGAGCAAGCTCGTTAATAAATATTTACATAATTAGGTTATTAGGTGTAGCAAAACTAGGGTGATGTAAGGGTAAGAAGGCGTAAATGCACGCCAGCCTAAGGTATTTTATAACCTTACGGCTAGAAACTCCTTTGTTTTTTGAAAGTTTCACTAAGAGCACCAAATTTTAAGTCATATAAACACAGTGAAATTCATCATTGATCTTTTATTTGGTCAACTCCTCCTCTCTTCTTAAACCAACCTCGAGTGGATCCCAAACTTCATTCTGTAGGAATGCATATTGTCGCTTCCTTAGGATGAATTTTTTTCTCAATGGCTTTGCTAATATATTTTTTAAATCAAATAGGGATTGAAAAATTTAACCACTATTTCTTATTTGCGAATAAATCTTTATTTCAAATGAACCAGACGAGTTTCTTTTTCACCTTCACCAATTATCGATCATATGTATTTTTTCCTAAGCAATCCATCGCTTTAAACAGTGCTTTTATTATGTTAATATATTTCCACTACCTCTGAGCCTCTCGAGCACTCCGGCCCACACAGTACGGCATTTTCTCGTTGGCAACAGGAATTGCATCCAAGCTGCCCATTCTGTTGGCGCTTCATCCATCCGACGGCCATTGACAATTAAGAAAATCGAATCAGCGCCACTTACAAAATGCGGTTTCCGCTTCGCACTCAAGCGCATAATCGAAGTGCAGCAATCCTACAAACGAACCTCCACTGGACAACCGGCTGCGTGCCTGTCGATAGGAGGAACGTGCTATTCAATCAGTTCGTGTAGACCTTGAACTTGACCATGCTTCTTAACCATCAGCACGCCCTCCCCAGTACCTCACACCTTCCCAAACGGCGAGGGAAAATTGTAAACCAACAAGGCTGCCTGCTGCCGTTTCCACCTGAGCGGACGGTGGCAAACACATAATGGTCCTGCCCGTTGTGTTCACATTTTTCAAATCACGGTACCACGAGCAGGCATTTGGCTTGGACGGAAAATCTCAAAAGAAATTCAATATCCCAAACACCGCCCCCCCCCCCCCTCCACTCCCCAAACCCCCACCACGCACGCACGCGGCATTCTGATCCGATTTTCTCCTCTTTATTATTTTGTTGTCTGCTTTTGCTGCGTTTGTTTGCGGCTGCACTTCCTTTGCACCCGGCCAGCAACAAATTGGTAAGGATCTGGTCAAGGCGACCACTTTTCCAAACGGTTGGCTTTGAAAGCGACGCTTTTCCCAACATTTCTCTGCGGCGCGCGCGATGGCGTGAGCCGATAAGCACATTATTTATGTCCTTCGGGAGTGCCGCGGCACGTAAGTCACGCAGCATCCGCCCCGGTCTGTTCGCGGTCGCGGACATTCCCAGCGTGCGGAGGATGTTTTTCGTGTCCTTTTTCTCTCGCTTCTCTCGCCTCTTGTCTACTTTAACCAGGCGCAAGTCGTTGCAGCTGTGCAGCGTGCACACTGCCAAACGATGGTTTTGCTCAATAATCTATTTTCCTACAGCCATCCTCCGTGCCTCCAACCCATCACGCAGCATCCGAGCAGCGAACCGCTTTAGCCGCACAAGGTCAACCTGCCGTGACAATCGGTGACTTCGAGCAATTGCTTCTCATTTTCGCCCACCACGTTACCCCACGGAAAGAGATGACACCGAGCGGGACAGAAAGGAATGGTTTTATTTCCGCTCGATTCGTCGGTAGTGATTATTGAAAGCACTCTTATCTGTCTTTCCTTTAATGCAACCACCAACCCCGAGGGGATGAAGGGTGGAATGGGTTTGGAGAGGTGGAGCTCGTGCAACGGCGACGTGTCCGTTGCGGTTGGGCTGGGAAATGCATCGTACGTTCGGAGAAATCACTTACTTCACAGCTATAATTTACCAACCGCGTGATAATCTTGTCTTCGTGGCAGTTTATTAACGGGAAGGAATTTACCAACGACTAGCCACATATTTTAAGTATGCTTGCTGCTGGAATGCGAAATGGTATGAATTTATGCTCCCTTTTCCGTGTGCTGCACTCGTTCAGGATTGCATTCTGGAGCGTACCGGTGCCAGATGGTAGAAAGCTGATCAGATGGAGGAGCTGGTTTTTTTACCCATTTGAACTTGAAAAATGATGCACAATTCAGAGTGTCTAAGTGCGGTTTACACGCTTGAGTTGAAGACTATGGCATCCATAAACAGTTGCGCTGTTGATGAATGTCCGGAAGTACCTCATTGTTAACGCTATTAGATTTTGTAGCACTTCTTTAATCTTTAAAGCACTGTTTAATCTTTGGCAGCAAGTTTACCGCATTGTTGCACCTATAAAATGTCGTTTTAGATAACGAGAATTTGTGAAAGTATAGAATAGTCTTCATCTCGTTTTCTTTTCTTTTTAAAACAGTATAAAAGTATTGTAGATCGTTAAAGAGTGCAGATAACTTGTGTAATTGTGTAAATACTTTTTAATAAAAGTAATAATCAAAACATGAGATATGTATTGGAAAATTTAAAAATTGGTAAATTTGAATTACTTTTTTCATGACACAATCATACTGATTGCTGATGAAAACTAATCTAACCTCAAAGATAATGGTCGTGGCGAGAATTTACGACTTTAAGAGTTTCATGATTATTTATCGTTATGACTTAAAACAGTGATAAAACAGTCATCAATTTGACAGCAGTAAGATAATGTTTCCTGCACCAAATTGTTAAAGAAAAATAATGAATTTTTTAATTTCAAATAAAATCTTAAAGTAAATCTTAAAACAATAAGATATTATAAAATAAAGTATCAACCGCACTACATAGGACTTTTTCGAATTTCTAAAGATTTTTTTTTTGAATTGTTGAAAATGGTCAAATAACCAATTCAAATGCACACTTAGTTAAATGTCATAAAAGTAATTAAAGGTCGAAATATTTGTAATATGTCCTATTGGTTTATCAACCTAAGCTAGATTTTGAAATCGTAAGCCATATTGGAAACTCAAAAAGTTCATCCATTACTAAAGCATTTTTAGAAACTTTAAAAAAACATTTTTTACAGAAAGAAAAAATTAACACATATTTTCAGACAATTTGTTAAATAAATGGATTTGTCCTTAAAACCCAAAGATTGAAGCATTTTTTTTTTCATTCGCTTGCTTCCTCTTTTATTTATTTTAATAAAACATATCAGATATAAAATTCATAAAATGATACCTTCCTGCATTTTATTATGAAATCAAATTTATTCAAAATATATTATATTTTTTTGTATCAATAATAGAATACAATGTATTTTATAATTTTTTTTAGTGCAATTTTCAGATCTATCAGTAGCAAAATGTTTAATTCACGAGCCTAATTAATCATATTTCGGTGCCATAGGTAATGCTTGATTTATCTTCAAACAGTATGAATTTTATCACTGGATTATTTTAAACATCGTTTTTCTAAGGATTAATGTATTGTTTTGTTGATTTATAAATTAATTTTGGATGGGATATAGAGTTGAATTTCGATTAACAAATAGATATCTCTTGCATGATTGATTTTTGTTGATATGTTTGTTTGTTTTGTATTAATTGAACAGAGCAGAATATCAAAAAAAGAACTCTTACCAACGTGAGCATAAGCTTTTCGCTGTAGTACATTAACTTGCTACAGTCAATGATTTCCTATATTTAACACAATAAACAGTTGCGAAAACAGTTGTCTGTTGATAAAGATGAACTTTATTTGCTTTCTGCGGCACAGCACGACGGTGCCCGTCTTTTCAACGATGCTCCTGCCGGCAAACGAAATCAATCACCTGGGCGTGAGTAAGATTGATTGTGCTGCTGCGTGTATGTCTGTTATGATGCATTCTTTGCATGCTTTATGTCATACCTTCAGGAGATGCACTTTCACGCGTGCTTCCTTTTTGCTTGCTTTCATGGTGCGATTGTTTCCGCCAGCAAGTGGCATTACGATCGGCATGAGTCGACCGACAATAGACGTTCCACAGCATGATTCAGAGGATGACAAACAAATCTACAAACACTATGTACCGCGAAGCTGCTGCTCCGACGACAATGCTTGTAAAATACTCTCTCTCTCTCTCTCTCTC
Organism: Anopheles epiroticus; assembly: GCA_000349105.1. NCBI lineage: Eukaryota > Metazoa > Arthropoda > Insecta > Diptera > Culicidae > Anopheles > Anopheles epiroticus. The sequence goes on along the minus strand of KB670236.1, from coordinate 284,634 downwards.
TCTCTCTCTGCTACATCGCTGGGAGACGCAAAGGTATGCGAACGTAGCACAGAGCGTAAAAAAAAAAATCAAGTGCAAGTTTTGATTTGTTCTCGTCCACTTCGCCCTACACTTCGTGGCCTAGGCCTGTTCTGTTCAGATTCTGGTCGCGAATTAATATAAAGTGGCTCACGGACTAAGCAAACCGGAGCCGTTTGGTGATCGTTTTTTTTTGCATTTTTATGATGGTTCGTTTAATTGGATTGCAGATTTGCTGCAAATTGCTGGCACGCTTTGCTTTCGGGTTTGGGAATTGGAAGCACGGGAGATCGCACACACCCGGTACGACCGCTGTGAGTTAAGTGCTTTTTTTCCATACTGTTTGCTCATCTTCGGAAAGGCACAAGCCTCTCGCACTTTCTTTCGAACATTATGCTGCGGTCCGTGGCTCGCTGTTTCTTATCCGTTTGTTTTTTCTTCTCTCCTCTTAATACTGCTAATGTTGCTGTTTATGTGTGTGTGTGTGTTTGTGGCTTGTTATCGTTTTCCACTGTTGTTCGTTAACGAAAACGTATCAGGTTCGGTATGCTCAAGCGAACGCAGTGGAACGCTGGCAGAGCAAGAAATGGGAAAGCTCTACGAAAGGAAATTCAAGAAGCATGAGGCGCTTCCTGCAAGGAACCAGCAGATAAAAAAAACCCAGTAGGAAAAAAGTAGCTACAACAAGAAGAACCTCAACACACTGCACCCAAAGCGTATCAACAGCGGCGCCTCCGTTGCGTTCATAAAGCTGGTAAGGCTTTGAGCAAGCAAAGAACTTGACAACAGTTTTCTCAAGCACAAAAAGTCATTGTTTTTTTTTTGTCGCTCGATGCTTGTTCGCCTTCATCGGGGGATTTTTCACCACTTTCCCCCACCCATTCTTTGGCTAGTATGGAGCGCCTCGCTTCATCTCGAAACCCGAACAGTGGGAGTGGCCGGGAGTGATAAGAAAAGAGCACCCCGAAACGCACCGTTGCAGTTTGCAGCTTTTCAGTTTGATGCAGCTGGATGCAATCATGAAATCACTCTATCATTGCTGTCATATACCGGTGCCACCGGGCAAGGAAGGCACTGCAGCCACGGACAGTCCGGTACCGGTGGTGGGACCAAATTTTTAAAGTTGTTGCAATCTTGCTTAACTCGCCCGGCTGTGCAAACTCCTGCAGTTGTCGGGATTATTCTTTAGCTTTTACATTGGCCTTTCTTGCTGCAGAATTTGTTGCCTCAATATATAAAGTTTTCCAATACCGAAACCACGGCTCTAAGTGGACATTTCAATTACAACGGTCGACAATGTTTGCGAATGCCGATTCTGTTGACTCGTCCGGTTCGGGCACGGTTGCTTCCACCATTTTCCTGTCAGTTTCGTGTAATTTTTCATCTTTTGTTTTCTTCGAATGTGTAGGAATGGAATGTATTTAGAGAAAGCAAATTCGTGGCTTCGTTTTCTAGGAACAAACAGTTTTAGAAACCACGTTCTCTAAACTAACATTCTGATTTCGCGCATTCTGGTCCTTTAATGTGTTCGTCTCTATCACTATCTTCACGCTTAATTTAATGTTTTCCCACGTTTGCTCACTACTTGCACCGAGGAGGTTTCCGACACTCTTTCTTCCGCGATTCGATTAGACAGCAGTGATATGGTTTGATTACATCGGCATAGTTTATTTCATTTCTGAAATAGCAAATTTCATGTTACGATATTGTTTATACTATCCTACTATAACCCGCCACAGCATCGGTGAATAATACATTCCATCCCCTTCCAAACTGTAGGTTATAAGCAGCCAAAAATTGAAAACCCTATTCCACATTTAATTCGAAATAAACAACATTAAGTGTTTCGCGAATGACGTTTGTTTAGCATAAGTATAGTTCAAAGAGATATGTTTTGTATACCTCTCTAAAACTACATTGAAAAGCTTAAAGTGTGCAACCGCTGTAACTATCATGAACTGCCAAAGAAGGTATAGAAGCTTAAAGGTCTAGACCTTCTTGAATGTTAGATTTTCCAAGCTTCAAGCTACCGGAAGCCCCGACATTCCATGCACTTATATAATGATAAAGTTACACAACCCGTGCACGCTGTCATGTACCGAAGTAACAAACTGGCAATCGTGTCCAACTTGATCCTTCCTGGGCAACGGTGACCAGGCGACGGTTACATTGGTACAGGTTACATCTTTATTAGTGGCTGCAACGCTGGAGAAAAGCCGAGCAGCCTGCACCGTTATGGAGCGAAGCCAGCCCAGCGATTGGCACAGTGCACCGGTGTGCAGTTGACAGTCATTAAGGCAATCTCCAAAGGATGCGCACACGATGTATCGTCAAATGGCTTTCACCGGGGAAATACGGAACGATCTCAAAGTACGACTCGTAAGTACGGCAGCTGGCTGTGTTTCACTAACCCCCCACACTCTTCAGACCAGTCCATCGGTGTTACTCCTGGAGTCCTGGAATCGATTTAAACGACTATCTTCCCGTGTGAGGAAACGCGTTTCACTGCAAAAAGTAACGGAGAGAAACCGTTTCCGGATGTTAAAGTTCAAGGACTTTTACCAACAAACACGACTAGATCCCCACGTTTAGCTAAGTAGATTGTGATGAAGTGTTACGCCGTTTAAATTTGATCGTTTTGTAAATTAATAGCACGCGGCGGTACCGTACCTCAAACCGTTCATCCCGCCAGTGCTACGCAGTTAGCATACAAATAACGACACACGGTGCAAACACTTTAGCCGTGAACGTTACGCTTCCTAATAATCTGATGAAACAGCCGGGTCGTGTTGCGTAGCCCCACTCGACACAGCGTTAAAAGATTGGGTTGTAAAATTTAACAGTGAATCGTGTACGCTGGGACGGTACTAGCTTGGGTGAAGGGTGTTTTTAAAATTACATACCGGAAACTTGGGGAGTGGAGGGGAGAAACGATAGCGATCAATTCGGTTCGATCTGTCACAAACAGGTCAGCAATCGCTGGGCAAATGAAATGATCGTTTGACACGACAGGAAACCCGAACGCATTCGTTCGCTCCAAACGGTTTGAAGCCGCACACACGATGGTTAGACGGTGATCTAAGATGGTAAAGTAAACTCTTGCTTTCTAATGGATGTGCTAATTGTATTACACTTGGTCAGTTGAATTGAGTGGCGTTTATGACATTCGTTTTGCTGGTAATGCTCCATTAGAAGTGCATAAAACGGTCTGAAGTGTCACTTAGCTATGATTCTGTTGTGTTGTAATTATCGTTTACGTCTTAGTTACGTGTGCTATTAGTCTTAGTTACGTGTGTTCGTTTTTAGCGTAAAATACAGTGTTAACATTTTCTGGCTTGATTTAATGATTAGTAATACAAGAGTTATATTTAACTCAAGAAATCCCCACGACTACGTTCAGTTATAGGAAAAAAGCTCTTATTTATTTATTTTTGTCGTATTTGCCAATAATACTCTTCTAAACCGCAAAATAGGCTGTATCTATTAAACTACTTTACAATTAGTTTCCACATTAATCCTGTGTGAAGAAGGTGGTTAGTGCGGTGCCCATTAAATACGATGGATTTTTAATTTGAAAATTGGAAATGATACCGTAAATAAGAATAAATCTGACACTTAGCTAAGAAATAGTTCTGGCTGTTGCTCGTAATAATAGTTTCTAATAGATACGTTTTCCATTCAACGTGTTCGAACATATTCAAGGAAACATAAATTAATCAAAGATCAAGTAGTAGTTAGTAGTTGATACTGATGCGAAAAGACAAGATCGAATACAATGCGAGAAACAATTTATGCGATTTAATGTAATCTAATATTAGATACAAATCAATGTTTGATGACAGCTTAATTGCATCTATTGGTAGCAAACGGATTAGCACGACGATTTTTAACGCAAAACGCTTTGAGATTATCTTTACTATCAAATTACTCAAAATGGCGTACTTCTGCTCCCAAAATTCTAGTATCAGTGATTCTGATGAATTTTAACATACAGCAGAATTTTCAGTTAACCCTGTTCTGGGCGATGGAATTTTCCATATAAGTATAAATATTGGCTAATGTTTTAATACTAAAGACCTAATACTAAAGACCTAATTGAGAACTGTTACTAGACTATGAAAAATAAGTTTTTGCACTACAATAAAATTCATCTTCTGAGATTTAAACGAATGATCTGTGCCATTATAAACTATGAAACACGTTCCCTGAAGTAAGTTCGAGGCTACCGGAGACCGTTAAATAAAAACCTTGACATTGCAATTTTGCACAAACAGAGGACAAGCAAGCCCTGTGAAAAAAAAAACAATTACATATCAGTACAATTCTCATCCCACGAGACAACATAATTGCTTCCCCAATCGGCACATCTCCGGCCCTTGCCACACTCTTATTCGTTTCCAACTGTTGTAACTCCAACATGGCGCACTGTACCACAACGCTTCAGACAGGACAGTCTCACCAAACGTACTGACCACAAGTATTGTGTTTCCCCTTATTCACCCTGGCCAATGCTTTGCTGAAAGCGAATTACTCCCACACAGATGGCCACCGTTGGGGACTGTCATCATCGGCGTTGTACTTAAACGTGTTGCTGTCATTTTGAGTAGCATTATCCTGAAAGCGGATAATTTACACACAAAAGCTTCACCACTTCTCTGTCGGATCGGAAGTTTTGTGGACAATTGAATTCAAAAGTATGTGTGTGCGAGCGCAGGGGAAAAGGGGCGACTAGGAGAAGGAGTAGGGTCGTGGATAAATATTTTCCACATCCCCCTTACGCTGCCCACATGGCATGGGTGAACACTCACTCAGCACTAAGAGGACATTTCTCAACAAATCTATCGCATGGGTCATTCGGGAAAGGGCGACGCAACATCTTTCCGCAGCATTTTCACGCCTGCAGTGCTGGCAGTCCCGGAGAAGCGGTGGCGCTGAAGCCGGTGGCGAAGCAAGTTCATAGGAAAACCGTTTACCAGCATGGAAAGCCACACAGCTGCCTCACAACTAAATGTGGCCGATGAGCAATGCCATTCGCCGGTGGCGAGTGCACCACACCATTTCTCCTCGGGTTGCCTTTAGGCCCGGCACGGTTGCATAAAAACCCGCAAATTGCGACAGTTTTCTTCCTGCCTGCCCGTGTGTTCCGTGGCGTGCCGGGGTTCGTTACCAACGGCACACAGATCCCTTCAACAGCTTGGATTCTCGTTTTCAAGTTCAATATCGTTTTCCACGCCACTTTACGGCGTACATCTCCGGCCGCTTCCACCCGCGTTCGACGTTGTTGCGCTCGGTGAGGCGTACTTTGGTGACTAGGAAAATTGCAATCCACCTTTCCATTCCAGCTGCAACTCTATTTCGCACTTTGAGTACGGGCCACCCACCCCACTCCTCTGTGCCGGTCTTTTTTTCTCTGTTCGGCCGGAGCAGAAACGTTGCGGGAGGAAGGAAGGCAGATCCCACAGATCCTGGCACACTTCCTTTCCTTCATTTGCTTTTTTTGCAATTTTCTTTTTCCTTCTTCCGCTTCCCTGCATTATGCATTTTGCACTTCCGATCCTTCTGGTTTTATCCCTCCTCCCGCCTTCCCTTTCGGTACATGCTTTCTTTCCCATTGAAGTACGGGGCACTGAGGGAAGCAAAAACGCACCCAACGATGGTCTTGCAATCTGACAACCCAGTACGACCGATGCTGGAAGGTATTGAAGATGGCAGAAAGCGTCCTTCCCAGAGGAGTCCTACTCCTGGCTGTGTGTATATGTGTGTGTGTGTGGCGGTGAGTGTATGTGCGGGTGCTTTTTTTTGTTCCCAGCCGTGCCTTGCGCCGTCTTCAAAGCAAACGATGGGATGGCATCCCGTGGGAACACTCGTTATGCATTTGATTTGTCATTGGTTACGACGAGCAAATAAACACTGTTTCGTTCCGGAACACTGGTGGCGACGTGCTGAGCAACTTCGAAGAGGGGGTGGGGGGGTGGCAGGTGGTTCGGGGTAGGTTAGTAGAGGGAGGAAAGCAATACATCGGTGCAGCGACAAACCGATCTGCCGGTAAACGGTGCAATCTCGTGTCGATTGCGACTCCAGGCCGTGCCACAATCTGACAAAATGGTCATTGGCAAGGAGGGATGGGATCGAATGCGATAGAAAATAATGGCAAACAGTTCGAGCTTTTCGGAAAGGCTTTTTTCTTGCTTTATTTTCTATAAATTCCATAGCAACTATCTTATCGTTGTGTCGATTTTTTTTTTCATCGTAGAATTCACACACGGATAATTCATGTGTTTCGGCAATGTTGTGCTTTTTAATTATATTGGAATTATATTGGAATTGGCAAGTTGCAAACAATTAAATTACATGATAAAATTGTTGTATGTGTAACTTAGTTTTTAGGGCCGAACACAGCTGTGTGCATTTAGTTATATGTAACCTTCCTTGATCAACTGAAACATGAAGTGAAATTAAATAACTATTAAAGTTTGAAGTTTTTTTAAAATTATAATAGTTATAAAAAAAAGGTTCAAAAGCGTAATGTTCATTGTTTCGGCATCTATACATCGTTTTCTTCGTGCTGCTTCCTGTTTATGTTTTATGTTAAATTTTTTCAAAAACTTTTATCAACACTTCACATTATATGTTAAAAGATATCATGATAATGGCTGCTGCTTAAACATAATCATTTTAGGAACTTTTAAAATCTTGTCTATACTATATTTTTGCAAAGGTTATACTAAAACGCAGTCTGCTCGTAAAAATGTACTTTATAAGAATCACCATCACATTTATGATTGAATTTTTTGTTTGAAATCATACTTTACTACGCTAAAGCCGAATCATAAAAGCCGTAGTTTTTGATGGAATCTAATACAGTTGATGATATATTCGCTCCTGAATGCTAATTCTTATCGATAGTTTGAAATATTTCTTTGGATCGAGAAGTATTTTTAGTGAAGGGATGTTTTATTTTATTTAATTTTGTACTATTTTTTAATTTTTAATCATTTTTTATTTCATTAGGAATACGTTCTGATAAGTTCATAACAAATATCGATGTAATACAACAAGTAATGGAAAAACTGAATCTCACTAGTATTTCCAAACCCGAATCCCAATCGATGATAATTATGCGTATGATTCTTTTTGAAGCACGAGTTTGGATTAATTGTAATTTTATAAAAAAAAGCTCAAGCTCTTTTGACAAAATTATAATTATCGTCATAAATCGTTAAATCCTAATCAAAACTAAATCCGATCAAATCCCAATCGAATCCAAATTCAACCTATTCCCGATAAGATCCGAATCTGCGCAAATCTCAATCAATGCAAATGACAACTGTAACTACAACTGTTATGACAAACAGGGGCAGGACGGAAGGTTTCGAAAAGAAGACGATTTTATGTGTCTTTACTCGTTCGATTTAATTGTAGTTTAAGACATGGTTTGATGGTTTCATTGCTTACTGGTCGCTGCAACTTCCAGTGAGATTGCACTGAAAGGACATAAATGGAAAATCAATTATATTTGGTCGCTCCCCTGTTGGCTCCGGAACATTGCAAAACGAATGCAATTTCTTTGCGGAATAACAACACAGCTCACACCCACTCGGCTGACTGTTGCCCAGAGCTAGGCGGAAGTGTTGAAACGCATTTCAAAGTCAGATAAAAACTTTTACAATATGTTGCCATTGTTTGTGCTGCCTTTACCTCTCTCAATGCGGGACGGCGTTCTAAATCGGTGTTTGATCTATAGTTTCACCCGTCGTCCACACAAGTTGGCACGAACTATTTCCAACTTCTTGGCATACAGAACAGTTTCGAATTGAGGCGAGATATGCTATTTATCGATGTAAGCAATCGCTGGTAGTCGCCCCGCAGAGAAAAGTTTGCAATATAACGCCGGAAATTTGCTGCATACATTTCTGTAACGAACTAAACATTATTTTTCTATGCGTGCACTCGAACCAGCGCCTGTCCAAGCCAGGCAAAAAGACATTCTGTGTGTATTTTAAGAGCCAATCAAACTTATCAAATTAATCGTTACGCCATCACGCGAGTCAAACGACCGTAGGAGCGAACGTTTCCGTCTTTGATTAATGAAACGGTTCCAAAGCCAAAGAACGCTGACGATGCCATTGCGGTACCACCTCCGCACAATACCGTCGTTATACGGTTGAAGTGCAACGATACAGGCATAGAGTTGAAAAAAAACACCAACGAAAAAGCAAAACAAAACATAATTCGATTCAACAGACAGGCTATTGAACAGTCTTCAATCATCGGCTCAAACGAGCCCGATCAAAACAAAACGTACCGAAACCGGCCAAGCTTACCAAGGTCACCTAGTTCCCCGCGTCCAAGCGTTTTGGCCTACCACTCAAAATAAACTCATCATCATCATCATGATCTGCGCTACGTTTGGATATGGCTGAGTTAGAGTTTTGGGGTGAGGAAGGAGGTAGCACCGCAGACATGGGGCAGCTATGATCCAAAACCCGTGAACCGGAATTGGAAAACTTCTGAGCCTTGCACGGTCGCGTACCGCAGAACTCGCAGACGATACGATTCCGAACTTCCGCAATTTGTGGCTTTCTGGGACGATTCTTGCTTGCTGGTCGCAGATGGGAAGACCATCTCAGACCTTCACGTATCTCAGAGATGTTCCCGTTTTAATTGCCGCGCGTCATAAATCGCTACGGTTCGCAGACGGGTTGGTTGAACTTCGCCAGGGTCAGGCACGATGGTTTGTGAGGGTGAAGAGGGTGGTTAAGCGATAGATCTGTTTACAAATTTGAATCACTCAATCAAACTTTTTAATTTAAAATTTATCTTTGACTTGCGCTCGATTTAACTGGTGTTTTTGTGGGCTTGTTGACACAAGTAGACTTGTCTTGAAAAATAGGGAATGAAAACAATACAATGGAAATACGAGAAATGATTCGTACTTTTTTACAAACTATTGGCTTTCTAAATGATTGCTGAGGGGTGGAAAAATGGTTATCAAAGTAGCAAAACTATTAGAAAACATTAAGAAACTCTGTCCAAAACAGTTGATAAGACGGACAGTTACTATCACTACAATGTGTTGCTGGCTAACGTAGTAAACCACAACAATAGATACATAAAAAGATACATAGAATTATTTAAAGGTTGTCCTATAAAATAAAATAAATTGTTAACTAGCAAAAAGTTAGCTAGAAATCTTACTGTTCACTAAACTTTAATCCTATTTATTTGGAAGGGTGAAGTCGATGGTTGAGAAATCGAAAAGAAATGTTAATTTGTAATTCATTTCAGATAGTACTGGAAAGTGTTGAATCGAAACACAAATTTATTGAATTTCAATCTCATGATCTCATGATAAGAAAGATTTTTACAAAATGAATAAAAAAGAAAATATTTGGAAGTATTGCCATGCTAAACATATTAAGAAAAACAGCAAATCCTGATTAAATAAATTAATCATTATCTGCATATGTTACTGTTTGATGCGGTTGTTACAGTTAGATTTATGACCTGGCCGTTTCCAAGAAATAAAAAAGGGTTTAATTAAAAAACGACAAAACTCTGAATTCAATGATTTAAATTCATAAAAAAAAACTTTGAGGCTTTGGCTTTGGAGAAAAAATCAAATTTATAACAACATGAGTAACTAGATTGTAATAGATAGTAACTGGACATTACCGATTTCAAAATTAAAAAGGTGGTGATTGATAATTAAGATATATTTTACTGTTTTTAGTAGAAGTGAGATTTTCTGGGTACAGCGAACGCTTAAAAACTAAGTTTAATCCGTTCCAGTGATTATTTCGTTGTACAGAAAATTTGCTTTACGAGAGAATATTTTTCATATAATATGTGAAAAAGTCGTATAATTCGCTAATTGACAAAAAGAAAGTCACAATAAGCATCAAATTTTCTTTTTTATGAGCGAGTATTTAAATGAAAAGCGTTCAACAATTGATTTTTCTACATAGCAAGACATTCAAGACAGGCACAAAGAATTCAATATTTTTGCTCCTAACTGTGACTACACATAGAACTAATATACCATCAATCAAAAATGTATGATAGAAAGACAAAATTAAAAGAATGTTTATTTTAATGCCCATTATACTAAATCAACTTTGGGTTCAAAAACATACTAATGTATCAGGATTGCTCGTCAGTCAAGATTTTTCTCGTTGAAAGTAGTAAAAGTTCGCCGTATAATCAAAGGTTACCATAAAACAGATAGTTTAAAGAAACTTTTTTATGGCTTACCACTTAAATTCGTTTTCAGTTCTTATTTATTCCATACTTTGTTTTCTGTTTTTTTATTCTATGTTAATAATGAAATTTATTCATGTGCTCATCATGAAGCCATGATGCTGTCGTATCTATCTGCACTTTGGAACAAAAAGGCTAACCACAGCGCTAGATGACGTCACGATGTGATGAAAACTCACAAAACATAGAAAAATGTGATTGTTCCACGGCTGCAAGAATCACGAAAACTCTCGAATGCACTCTTACATATGTTTACAGTGCTATCAAACAGGTAGAACGGTTCAAGAACGACCAACGAAGCGAATGGATGGTCCGAATAGCACTAGCTATCACAATTTCACTGCTGCTGCTGTCTGTATCTCTTAAATAATTCTCATCTGCTAGAATCAGACACAAAGGCCAACCAGCGAGCGGACGGCGATTGTACCCAGTTTGACAGAACACAAGTGAACAAGTGCCGCTCTATTGTTCGTACGACAGGGTAAGCTTTGCATATTGTTTTGATTTTCAACAGCCCTCCAAACATGTGATTGCTTTTCCTTCGAGCCGGGTTTGTGTTGTGCTTGTTCACACTGCTCGAGATAAGGGCATATCTCACAGTTGCGGGCTTTGAGGCTCGAGTGACTCCAAACCACTCAAACCATTCCTTTACGATTCGTGCATTTATACGTACCGTACTGTACTGTTTTTTTTTTCTCTAATTGAATTGCCAAACTGACATTTGAAATTTATGACCCTTTTGGGTTATTAATTTCAATCACAAAACGCTTAAAACACCTAATCTACGACAGGTAGTGTGCCTCTACATGGACAGCTTTAAACTCGACACCTGGCATAAGCTTTCCGTCACGTCTTATTTACCATCTCGTTAGCTCCCACGACGGCGAACGGCGACGAAGATACGGTACCGATTTATCTCCGGGTTAATTGAATTTAAAATTCTAATTCCTTCCCAAGGAGGGAGGCCGTTCAGGGTGTACTGGATGCTCATGAACTTGCCCCTACATACCGCGCAACGGGTACGGGAGGGAACGCACGCGTACGTTACCAAAGGTCCGGCATGATCTTGAGCGTCGCCAAGTCACGAACTTATTGGTGTCGCTGTCAGCAACGAAAGCGAAAGCTGCTTGTCTGCGTTGCATAATGCCGCGCTGCGCCACTGCACTTGACAGCGTGCATTCGGCATCGCACTGAAGACACGGTCTCCGGCTGCACCACCAGCATCTGCTCGATCACACTCGTTTGGTGCGCGCGATCGTCAACGCAGACAGGCTGAATCGTGCGAGCTCATACGGTTTTACGATTATTGCGGTAATAATAATCTCGTTGAGCAGATTTGCTGCGAGTGCTTCCATTAAGGTGCAAGTGCAGAACACACAAATAGAAGCACTCTTACACTCCTTCCTCCCTCCCCCTCCCACGGCCGGCTGCGTTTGAACCTTTGACCCTGGTGGCAAGGTGCGATAAAATGTGATGCCCTCCGGCAACATGCCATAAAAGTGGATCAGGAAAGACGCAGCGCCGCTTCGCTGTGCGTGCTTTGCAAAACTGGCCGATCGCGTTGCCTTTCGGCCAACCCCTGGTCCGTCCCAAGGTCGCAAGGTCACAAGATGTGTGCCTCCGACGGTGCGAGCTTTGGTGCGCTATAATGTGCACTTGCACGAGGATGTTTCCAGCGTCTCAAGGTCCGACGGAGACACAAGGCACAAACAGTGCCTGATTTATGCTACCATTGCGCGTAATGAGATACCACTAGTTACCACCGAGAGCACACACATCTTTGCGTGTCCCGTGTACTTTGTGCGTCCACGAAGAAATCGAAATACGATCCAGAGCAGCTCTGTGCCGCGCAAATCTGGGCCAGCATCCATCTAGATGGTGGTTGGATCGGCTCATTGTGTAACCTTCCTGTGTGAAGGAAACATATCACCAATCATGATCGCCCACCTTGGCCTGAAGGATCGTCTGGCCAACCCGTTCGGTGGTGCGGTAGCTGTCAACTCCACCAGTTTCGAATTTCCCGACCAACGGTACTGAATGAGAAAGGTTATCGGAACGATCTGGAAGTTTGATTCATCGTCAAGGGCTCGTTGGAAGCGCAAGATGAATATTTCCTTCTTGTAAACAGGGTTGTATGTAAAAAAACAATGTTCGCCTTTTCAACTGTTTTGGCAGGCATCTGTCGCGTATAAAGCAGTTTGCATGGATTAAGTCACGCGACATTATTTCTACAAGAAAAATACGGCTTTAGGAGAGAACAGGAGAGGGAAGCACGTGAATTGCCGTCAACATACAGACAATTAGAGAAACACTTTAAGCTAGTAGAACGAGAGAATGATAAGAACATATAGACAGCGAACGTTCATTTTGACTTTACTGGTATGACCATCTGTCACATAACCTCATTCAGCTTCAAAAGAAGGATTTTCTTGTTCCACACCTTATGCAACAGGTAAACATGCAATCAGAACTTATTCTAGAATTCAAAAGAACAAGTGTCAAGGTACTCTTGTTTCTGACACCTAGGATGCTGGTCTATGAATGCCTCTACCTTCACAGATTACGAAACATTAACTAAAACCTTAAGTCTAAGGGTCAAGTTCAACCACAAACCAACCCTGTAAGACTTACTTTGATTGAAATGATTGATAGAAATTATGGTATATTTTTTTCAAACATGCCAATAATCTTGGTTGTATCACTACCCGAAAAGAGAAGAAAATAAAAGTGGAACTTTTACGTTTAAAATCACCGGATTTAATAAAAAAAAAATCGCTCAGTATCCAGCGTTCGAAAGCCCGTTTAATACTGCGTAGTTATCTTTTGGGGGCTTTTTACAAGCATCAGACCTTAAGCCACCTGTCTTTAATTCAAACCCCCATGCACTATGTAATCCCCGAAACGGAATGGAATCGAATCAACCATCTACCCACAACGGCCAACATTAAACACGTTAGTGAGCATGTAGATCATTTAGCACTGGCACTGGTGTCAGATCGACAACATCGTGCCGAAGCTAAGGTCTTCCAAAGCGCCCTCTCGGTGCGAAACGAAACCAGGTAGAAGGGAATAAGAGAATGAAATAATAAAAAAAAAACCCGTCCTGACACTGGATAACCCTCGGTGCGTAGCGCGTTGGCCAGATTTGACAAGAGGAAAGCATTGAAACGTTGGTGCTCGCATGTACCGCACACCACGCATTGCCACGATTCTCAGCGGCCGCAGCCGACAACAGCAGCATCGTGCGGACGTTACGAATCATCAGGCGGGTCAGCCAGGTCACCCGTTTTCCGCCTTCCGGCCCCGTAGTCGATTCACGATCAGGCTTCCGCTAGAGCGCGCGCTATGCTGTACGTTCAATATCCATTTCAATTATCTCCCCTCCCGCCAGCTGCATCTTCCCTCTGACTTCCTCTTTTCCCCCCAGTCATCCCGCTCCCTCCAACCAAGTTTGGGATGATTGCGTACCGCCATGACCTCAAACACGTTGACCCACGTGATGGTCCGCACGAGAAGACTCGCAAGCGTGCGCGGCACACCGAAGAGACGAGCCCTTCATGCGCACAGGGATGCGATCGTTCCGCACACCTTTGGGAGCTGGGCGGGAAAGTTCATGGTAGCTTGATTCTCCCATCATACTGGCAGATTGGCCAATCGAGAAAATTCCTTGCCTGTTGATCGGAACCACTTCATCTCGTCACCGCAACAATTAATTGCTGCCCGGTCTGCAATCGGCCGCGCCGCATAATGTTGCAACATACGATCGCGGATCGATCGCATAAATTAGCAGCACAGTTCAAGAACGATCCCTATCAGGTTTGGCCGGTGGCATGTTGCATCTTAATTTTTATGACACCAGCAGCAATGCCAAGCATCTCTTCGCATTCCCGTTTCGCATCGTACCTACCTTTTTTCAGCACAAAAGGGCAGCAGGCTTTAAATCATCGTACAAATGCTTTCATTCAACAGTATGCATTGTTTGTGCACAGCAAGCAAAAGTTAAACAAAAAATAACGCTCACCCACTGCATGCTCGATGGGGCCAATATTTATAGTTTTCGCTTAAAGTGCAATCAATTAGCAGCAACCGCCACGCCCGTTCAAAAAGCGTTCAATGCATCCTTGCTACCTGCCATGGGCAACGCACTAAACGCATCGTGAATTGTGGCACACAAAAAGTACTTACACATTAAATTAATCGCTCAATTATGTTGCACGCACGCGTACAACGTAGCAGGAATGCATCCAGAATTATTGTCTGCTGTAATCACATGCTGCAGGAGTCGGGTCATGCGTTGGAGACTCTGAATTGTGGCTCATTTTGGGATTGTTTATGTGTTTTAATTATTTTGCACCAGGAACCGAAAATTTCTATCCCAGTGTGTTTCCAACGATTTGCTCTCGTTTGCACTCTATCTCATAAATCAGTGGATGATGGTTATTTATGGTTTCAAACGATTAGTGGGGTAAAAATCTGCGAATTGACATTACAAATTTGCTTTTTTGTTCAGTTTATTACCAACATGCTAAGCCGGTAGATGACAATGTCCGGCCCGCGGGCCCTCCAGCTACATTAAATATGACCCACTGGAAGATTTAAACAAAGATGCTTAAAATCTAGAAAGGGTAGATATTTATTGGAAATAATTTTAAGCTATAAATAGGAGCTGAATAAAACAAAGCTCTCACATATGTTTTCATATGCCAATGAAGAGGATTTAAACAGATTTAAAAAGTGCTTCTTAGTTTGTACTGAAAACAGAGACGTATGAATATTTAAATCAAAATTTAGTAAGCATAATTAAAGTGTATTTGGATTGCACTTTTTTTAAAAACTTGTTTCGTTTATTAATTTGCTAATTTTATGAAAATGAATGTTTTGATTTTAAACAAACATTTAACAACAAAACCAGAAAAAAAGAAATAAAGTGAGCAAATTTTAAGCACGTACATGTACATTCCCAATATAAAATTTTTCCTATAAGTGTCTAACCAGACAAACTTGTAATACGTTTGACCATTTTCTTGGAAGGTTTTGCTACTTCCTATTCTTTGCGATTTTTGGCACATTTAAGTGATGCTTTAGCACGGTGCACACTATAATCCACACCAACGACAACGTTAATGTCATGCAGCTGGTTCGTAGAAGGATACGAAGATGAAGATAACTTTGATTGTGAGAGGCTGTTTCTTTTTTTTTTGCTTCATCTCAACAACCATCTTCCATCTTCTTGAGGTACCTTGAACGGCTCACTACGATGGTTCGCTTCGTTTACGATGACCCTAACCCTCTCAAACCATCGCACGCTTCCGACACGTTATGCATATAGCGCTCTTCCGCTGTCCTTAGTTCCGGACATCGTAAAGGTTTGCAAAACGGTTCAAAACGGCACACACATAGAAGGTATCATGCTGTGCTAAAAAAAAAACAAACCCTGTTCAAGCCCCCGCTAAAGCAAGGAAGGGTAACGACTCAATGCCATCCGTCGTCGTTTCGCGAGCTTTAAACTGATTTGACCAGCAGCGCTCTCGATATGCTCGGCACCCTAATTGGACGTCTCAGTGTTGACCGTTTCGGGTCTCGCTGCTACTGCCACCGTTGCCGATGCCAACCCCTTTCGAGCGGGCACTTCACACCTCCCGTGTGGAGGACGGAACGCTTCCAAATTGCCTAAAAATAAACAAAACATTACGCCAGTGGGTCAAAACTACTGGAAGTTGGCCAAATTTGTACATCGTACTTGCGGGACAGGTTTCAATGCTCAAGTCCAAGTGTCATTTGCAAAGGTATCGGCTTATCTCACCAACAGCGAAAATGTACGGACCTACAGGTAGGATCGGGTTGCGTCTTGCGGCCCCAACCGTCCGGTGACATTGAACCGTCACACGGCACCGGTGAGATTTCTTCAGCGGGTCAAACCGGTGCGTCCACACATCTAACAGACGGCCTAGGCACAACCTCCCGTGCTCGGAATGAGCAGCAACGAGCCAAGAGCAATAAAAATTATAAGCCACCAAACACTTTGCCGGGCTCGGTGTGGCACCGGTGGGCACGCGTCCATGCGGGGCAGAACGAGTTTGCCGTCCTCGCACGGGGACCCACGCTCTGCTGCAATCAATCAGCTGACTGGCTGCCAATGATTGTACCGTGCGCCAGCGTTCAACAGGTTTTCCTCTCTTTGCCCTTTGTTTTCTTCCCTTCGCTCCCCATCCAAAGTGTGTGATGCCGAGGAAGTGGGGACGGGGATGGCTAACCCTTCGAAAGGGTCTCGGTAATGAGCTGTTGCGTTGGATTACTTTGATTGAGTTCTTGGGCAGAGGAGTGTGCTTGGTGCGGCTAGCCAGCTCAGGGTCGATCCTCATCCAACGCCATCCGAGTGCGCTCTTGGCTATGCTCCTAGGGGGGCAAAGGGTCTTGGCATGCTTCATGGCGTGGAAATGATTCAGGAAAAAATGGCTAAAATTGTACATTAAAAACCGTTCCAAAGCCATTGCTAATGTAACGAACACGATGTGTGAAGGTCACCTCGGATGGGGCGCCATAAAGTTTGGTTTGGAAATCGATCTTTCAGTCGTGTAATTTTTTGTTAGATATCCTATTCTATCAAACTTCACATTTCGCTCCCTTGCCTCAACGTAAAACTCCATTGTGATAGGGTTCCAATACTTTTTTGTGCACATACAACAAACCCATTAATACCATAATCTCACCCAACCGGCAACAAGTGGCGATCGACCAGTTAATTGAATTTGTTACTCGCTACCGTTTATCACACACCATTTAGATGCGATCGGTTTTGAAGACGAACGTTTCCTCTACAATTTAATCAGTCGCTTCCTTTTTAATTACCCAGCTTTTCGGTTGGATTGATCGCACCCCTCGAATAACGAACATAAATCAGAAATCAATTTTAAAACGTCTATGTTTGTGGTAAAAGAACGCGGAAGCAACACTCCGGTCAAAGCGCACTACGTAGTGTTGTTTTGTTTTCCGCACGACACGTTTACCCTTGGGCCCGAATCGGATCGTCGAGCGCCGTTTTGCACCAAACGAAAGGGAAACGGAGGTTAGAATCTAGAAGTAAAAAAAAATACACTGAATCATGTCGTGTCGTTGATCGTGCGTCTGTTTCTGGGCTTGTTCCTTAATTTGTCTCCTCCCGCTCATTCTCTTCCCTTTACTGCCACCATCATCTCAAGTTGAGCCCTAGCAAGTGCATCATACGTCTCGCGATTCTATCGGAACTCCGGTACTCCGGTACGCGAGAGCAAACGATGAGGCAACGTGAGCAGGCAGCGAAGGCTTGCGGCATGATTGGGTGACGAAAAGGGCTGACGGTCGTGAAGGAAGCAAAAGCTAAGCTCTCACACGCACGACAAGTTCTTCTCAGCATCAAGCAAAACCGATCGCCCTCCCTCCGAACAACTACTACAGCCCGATGGTAATCTTCCCAGTGTGCTGTTCCTTCGCGGGCCCAACCATTCTGACCTGACCTGAGCGACAGAGACGGCACGAAAACATTAAGCAACAGTTTGCCACCCGAGATCGAACACCATGAAACGAGGGGGAGGGTGGAGGGAAGGGGAAAGGGTGGGATGGCTGGTTTATGATGTTGCGGATATGTGTCGCACAGAGGCTAGAACCTTCCCTTGCCGACTCCGGTGGCGAAACGGTGGAGGTGATCGTCGTCGATGAAGCCATATCAAAGGGTATGGTGGAAATACGGGTGGGGGGGAGGAAGGGCACACGTTCGCTCGCTCGCGGGCACAAGTCAGTTCAGCCACCACAAGGCTTCTCGCGCGCGCGCGCACACACACAATGTTGGCAGGTGGGGAGACCTTAAGTGTGGCACTCGTGTGGCTGCGCGTGAACCCGCGACGGGGTGCGTATGGCGTGTGACGGTGGGCAGCATAAGATCGGCGGGTCGGGTCTCCCCTTTGCCCGAGCAGGTTGGACCGAACAAGCTCGGCCCGACTGCACGATGATCTTTGACTATAAAAGCGGGCGGCAGCCGGGCAAGATCGTCAGTCAACTGTGTGTGCTTCAGCTCCTAAGTGTTACAAACGCTTCCACAAAAGCTTCTTCGTTCGTTCGTCGTTCGACTACCAAACCAAACCACCAAAATGTACAAGCTGGTGCGTAAGGGAAACGGCGGGTGTGTGTGTGTGTGTGTGAACCTTGCCTTCACTGAGCGTTTTGTCCCTTTTTTCGGTTTACAGTTCGTCTTCGCTTGCTTCCTGGCTGTCGCTGCCGCCGCCCCAGGACTTGCCGTCGTTCCGGCCGTCCCGGTTGTGCATGCTGCCCCGGTGGTCCACGCTGCCCCAGTTGCCGTGAGCCACTCGTCGTCGTAAGTGTCGTAGCATCATTTGCCAAGCCCACTAGCTTCTACCCCGTGAGCCAGCTTCCAACCAATCCGTCTTTCTTCCGCTTCCTACAGGCACGTGGTGCACCATGCCCCAGTCGTTAAGACCGTTGCTGTCCACTCGGCCCCGGTCGTCGCCGTCCACCACGCCCCGGTCGTGAAGGCTGTCCCGGTTGTGCACCACGCCCCGGTCGTCCACTCTGCCCCGCTGGTCAAGACCGTCGTCCACTCTGCCCCGGTCGTCCACTCCGTGCACCCGGTCCCGGTCGTCAAGAGCCTCGTCCACAGCCCGGTCGTCCTCCACCACTAAACGTTTCAACCCGTGCGGAAGCGTGTGTAGTGTAGCACTTGCGAGAGGGACCACACTACCCGGGAATTCAGTAACTTTTTCTTCAACCATCTCCCAGCCCACGACCCGGTAGAGCGGTCATGTAAATAATATAGTGCATCAAACCACTTCACAACATCATCAGGCGAACAAATTTGAGTCAATCAAGAACGAGAGAGAGAGAGAGAGAGAGAGTGCGTGTGAGAACAAAGAGCTACGAACATGTCAATACAACTTTGTTGAAAAAGTTAAAATACCTAGTGTTTTATTTTTTAACACAATCCAAAAATTCTTTAAACAAAACTGCAGATAAACTTAGTTCTACACTTGCGGCCATTAGAATGAAGCCATCCCATTATAGAGAAAATGTTATCCTTTCTATCCTTAGCATAATCCAAAAGAAAAACTCCTTCTAAAAACATCCAATTGAACGAAGAACTTACAGATACAGCAAGATGTGTGAAGCACGACAAGCCCTTGCGACGATTCGAATGAAGTCATGCCATTCGGAAAACCACCTCTTGTAAAGCAATTCATTCCTCTGGCGCCAGCGATTCTTTGCCTTCAATGCATAAAAGTAAATTATATGACTTAACAGCGTGCGCTAGAACCAGTAAGGAAGACGAATTGCATTATCATCGACACCGTCTTAAGCTGCACATAATCGCCGATTTCCACGTGTCTGTTTTATTATCGCTCCTTCCGACGTTCCGACTTTACTGCTTGGTGATGCACAATTTTACGGGCATGTTATTGGTCTGCAGCAGGAAGCAGTCGGGGGTCTGTCAGCCAAAAAAAATTTCGTTCCCGGAGCTGGTGAAGGGAAGGATGAATTTATCGTCCTTCGAGACGACGCGATGCTTTGGCAAATCAAGCTCAATAAACATATTTTATGCATTTTCTTGGTGAGGCAACAAAAAAATCCACCCTCCCTCCCTCTCTCCCTCTTGCGCTTACCACCCAAAGAAGCTCGAAATAATGCATGCATGCATACCGCACAGTGTATAGAATGATATGCACGCCGCAAAAAGCGATCCTTCTCCGTGCCAAGACGATCCAAGTGATGGAGATGGGAAGCATCGTGAGCTGGTCGGAAGATGCTGACAACCGGGACCGAGTATTGCCCGATGAAGCGTGCAGCGTAATCGGAATCGCATTCGTCACGTGAGGTGTTTTACGACCGCGGGTGCGATGAACGGATGCTGGATGCCACCATGTTGAAGCGTGTCGAGCTGCAGCGGCGCTTGTAAACATATTTTATCGTCCGATTCCGATTATGGGGTGCTGGGGTAGCGCAAACTGCCTTGCGTGCATTGGCAAAAGGTCACTGTCGCTAAGCACGATCGATTGCGTAGAAAAGATGCATTTATGTATGCTTCTGCCAGCTCGTGCTCGGGAGATTACCAGGACGATTTTGGTGCGAATCAAGATGAACGGATTCATAAAACGGATTGGCGCTATGGAGGGAGCTTTACCTTCAGTAATGTGTGTTTTATGTGTTGTTTAATTTAAAACACCGTTGCTAGTTAAAAGTGGAACAATTTTCCTGTTAGGGTTGTATTTTCACAAATGATGGAAACGATTGTTTAATTGTAAAATTACTTTTCGCTAAACTTTCCCTATTCATAAATGACTATTTGGTTAGAATCTGTGGACTTTGAGAACTGTTTTAAATTTCTAAATTAAAATGTTATGTTTACATGAAACTTGCATTTGAAGGTATGCTCATTAAAAACACTCTATATGATTTCTATGATATAAAATAATTTTTTTAAACGTATGACAAATTAAACTTATACTCCAATAAAACTTAGATAAATTTGCTGCTACAAAAAAAGATATACTTTAAGGAATAGAAGATAACCAGGCTTCCACAAAAAAGCTCCCAAGAAGCATGTTTCGGAGATCTGTATATGAGATATGTTCACTCTCTGGGTCAGCAAGCTTTTTTCCAGGGTTATGTTTGATATTTAATTGCTTTTTTTAAAGATACGTTGTGGCGATATCGCTTTTGCAAATATTTAAAATTATAAATATTTTCACATTAGAACGGTTTTCATTTTCATTTTCGTAAAGCCTTAACAAGGCTTATCTTCCTTATTTTTTGTACAACAATTGAATCGAAGTAATGATTTGTATAGCTTACTTTTTAAAACGCAGTTCGAATAATTTTGAATTGGTTCAAAGGATGCCTTGGAGACTGCAATTGCATGCAAGCCTAATTATGCTTTGGTTTGTGTAAAAAGTTGGAGCTGGATATGTTATTTTTCTCTAAGTTCATCAATACTCCGACGCAAGTGAAACTCATGTTTTTCAACAGTTTAAGCAAACCCATGGCCTCAGCTTTCCAAATTAGTTAAAATCATTGGACATAAATATGCGAATTAAAATGTGAACCTTGAATAATTACAACAGAATACTTTACTCGACCATTTTACGCGCCTGTACGCATTCCTGAAAAAAAGCGATTGGAATGCTATATCGGGCTGCAACTCCACCATGTCGTAGCGTATGCGTTGAGTAGCGAAACCAAAAAATTGTGCACACAATTTTCAATGAGTTCAGGACTATGACCACCCTCCCCCCCCCCTCCTCCACCCCAGGCCCTTCTCGGCTTTTCGTTTGATGCTCGCATGCCGGACAACGATTCGTAGTACGGTACAAGTTTCGGACTTTGCATCACTTTCCACACATGAAAACGGCCACAAGCGTAACGAGTCTGTCTGCGCCAGTGACACACCCGAGGGCACAACCGGAAGCTCGTGCGTTCCCTTGTCGCCAGTCTTCCGCCGGCACACTAGAACCTTCCCGAACCTCAAAACCAATCACACCGCAACGGGTACCAGTCGCCCTGTTTCGATATATGGTGCAAAATTTTAGAAAAGTTAGTAGTTAGTTTTCCAACTCCTCTCCGTCCCGTTCGGCGCGTTCGGTCACATGAATCTCGAGCACATTCCGCCGGGTTGTCATTATGCAGTGGGCCCCGGAGCGAAGGATTCCGGAATGGAGCCATAACAACAACAAGAACAACAACAATAACAGCAGAAACCGAACCGGAACCATCGGTTCTGCCACAATAGTCCACCGCATTGTTAGTGGTGGAAGCGCTGTACACATTTTGGTCATTCCAGAGAACGAACGTACGCAGATGAAGACAGTCCCGGGTAGGACAGATGGGTGAGCCACAGTGAGTCTTTAGGTTATGGGTATACTTTCTGTTTTTGCTTAATCCTGTCCATTTCATTGCATGGATGTGCTTGAAACATGGATTAGCCGATTTTTGTCATACGCTTAGCTAGTGTCCTTGTAATATTTTTTATGTATTTGTATACAAATATATTTGTAATATATTTTTAATTTTAACTTTCCCTTAGTTTATTGCTTCTTAACACTAAACCTTTCTTGCTCAATAGTAATCAAACCGTTTCCACCGTCCTACAAATGACACATCTATCAAAGAGATAACTGATAACTAAGATAACTTATCAATGTTCCAAAAATACTGATTTAACGTAATGTTGTAATGATTGTTATCTTTGTAGGATCGCTTACTGTATCTGGACTTGACGTGTGTCAATTAAACCAGAACCGTACGGTTCGTTCAGTTTTTCGACGTGAGCGATAAATCAATAATAATTAAATATGAATAATAACAATAATAATAATTGTCATTATTATTATTATAGAAAAAAATCCTTTTCTTGGCACAACAACCCAGTAGGGTCAAGGCCTAACCAGAGCACTAATGTGCTTGTAACTCTTTCTGTGACTTGTGTGTACCCAAAGCAGAATAGTCAATCCTGCGTATGGGGAGCGGCTGCGGTCTGAATGATATTTGATGCCTTTCACTGATCGTATGAAACAGTTCTACGCCGCTACCCATGAGACCACCGAGCCGCCCCTAGCCGTTACTACGGAATAAGAAATCTGGTGTAATTTCCAGCATTAATTCATAGGTAAATGCACACCGTTTCTGTAAAAGGGTTGGATCCGACGCCCCTAGAGGGCTACTATAGGCTCTCCTTCTCAACTCCTACTCAATACGTCCACGTCGTGCAGAACGGTAACTTGTCGCCTAGATATCCAAGCTTGGGTACACGGGGAAACCCACCCTCTTGGGCGGATGGGCAGCAAGGCTTAATTGAGAGATTGAATGGACTGTTACTCGCTAGCAGTCCATCTTCGAGCGTCTGTTCTCCATGGTCGAAGAACTAGAGCACGACTCGGAAGCAGAGTACTAGTTGACGGCGACGATCTTGAGCTAGTAGAGGAGTTCTGCTACCTTGGTACGATCGTAACTTCGGACAACAACATGAGCATCGAAATGCGAAGGCGCATTGTTCAGGGGAATCGTGCCTACTACGGGCTCCACAAACTCCTACGATCCAGAACTCCTCCAGGACTCCAACAACGCACGAAATACGCCATATATCGCACATTGATACGGCCGATAGTCCTCTACGGGCACGAGTCCTGGACTATGCTGGTGGAGGACGCCAATGCACTAGCCATTTTCGAACGGCGGGCGCTACGGACTATCTTTGGCGGTGTGTGCGAGCAGGGCGTGTGGAGAAGGAGAATGAACCACGAGCTTGCTGAGCTGTTTGGCGATGCAAGTATTCTGACGGTCGCCAAAGCCGGAAGGATACGCTGGTTGGGGCACGTGATGAGGATGCCGGACTCATGCCCCACCAGAAAGGTGCTCGTCAGCGACCCGTTCGGCACGAGGCGTAGAGGAGCACAGCGAGCTCGCTGGCTGGATCAAGTGGAGCTCAACCTGTCGGAGATCGGATGCAACCGTGGCTGGAGGACTGCAGCCCTGGACCGAATTTCCTGGAAACGGATTGGTGACCTAGCCATGTCTCTCAGACGTGCTCGGATATGAGCGGGCCAAAGAAGAAGAAATGCACACCGCAATAAATCACTAATCTCTTACTGGATGCTGTTGCTGCCCAGCGAAGAAACACTTGCAAATCTTGCAGTCGTCAATGTCAATGCAAAGTGTTTGCAATTAAAGAGCTGTTTGTTTACTTTCATCAAAAAGAATCTAATTATTGATTATTAAGTTTATTGTTCTGGTTGTAGTTTCCACAAAGGCTCTGAATTCATGTACGCGCAGGTTCTACAATTATTCGTGTCAATATTATTAAACCTTAACAGCTGTAAGAAATATAAACAAGCATATAGAATTGGGGTTAAAGTTATGATCCGTAATTCGCGAGAATTTAACTACGAGAATTCAACTCGTACTACGGATAAAATCCTTCAAGTGATACGCACTTCAGGATAATAATAATCAATCCAAAAATAAAAAAGAAACAGAAGTACATTGTCGGGTTTAAGTTGGATTTTGATCGAACTTAAACTCATGTTGCATTTTATGAGTAGTAATAAGACATATAATTAACATTTTAACTAATCCTTTGATTGATGTGAGTGAAAACGGATGGCTCTGGATAGTGGAACCCTTTTAGAGAATCTACCTTTGAAGTAGAAAAGGTTTTGATAAAGTCTAAATAAATAATATTCTTTTATTTTTTTTCCTCTTTTCATAATTATTGTTAAGTGACACAAAGTAATAAGGTCTGGCCGTTACTACTGAATAAAAAAAGTAACACAAGAACCATAGTTGATCAAGGTGCCCTCTTTACTATACTATCTGTACGGTATGGTATCCCCTTAGTAAAAGAATCTGTCCAGTGTATGAGAATTGCTTTCTCTTCTGAGTTATGAACTCGTGATGAGCGGGTCGACCCGAACCTATCGGGTCGGAGCCATCCGTAAGCGACCCGGAGCGGTTCGGGTCGTATTCCAAACTTCGACCCGTGGGTGCAAAGGGTTCGGGTCGACCCGTGGGTGCAGCAAACCATATGCGAGTTCGACCCGTAGGTTCGGGTCGACCCGTGGGTGCAATGGGTACGGGTCGACCCGTGGGTCCAATGGGTTCGGGTCGATTCGTGGGTGCAATGGGTTCGGCTCGACCCGTGGGTGCGTTTTTATGAATAAATTAAAAATCCTTATATTAATTGAAATAAATTTTAATTACTCTCCACATAACTTTCTTAACCTTTTTTACATAAACATATGCTTTGGTGCACTGCTTGAGTCCATCGATATACTTGGTGCACCATCGAATACACCCAAGCGTCTCTTGCACTTTCAGATCGACCCGTACTCGTTGCACCCACGGGTCGACCCGAACCCATTGGACCCACGGGTCAACCCAAACCCATTGCACCCACGGGTCGACCCGAACCTACGGGTCAAACTAGCATATGGTTTGCTGCACCCATGGGTCGACCCGAACCCATTGCATCCACGGGTCGAACTCGATTCCTATAGGGTCGAACTCGAGTCCGGGATCCGTGAAAAAAGTCCTTTGGCCCATCACTATTATGAACCAAAGACAAACATGTTTTAAGTCCATACGATAATAAATCAAGTATTGGCGCTTTAGTCAAATAACACGCCTAGAAAAATATTCTTTCGCTAGTGAGTGAAAGTGTTGGGAAATGCTTCCAAAACTGAAATAAAAATCTAACTCCTAACTTACCATCGCTCTACTTTCTCTCATTCACTTTCCAGATTTCTTGCCATCTGGTGGCCGTTGAAGCTGCAGATCACGAAACGGCGGGCACGGTTTATGATCGTGTGCATCTGGATCATTGCGCTCAGCTCCACCATACCATGGGCGCTGTTCTTCGACCTCGTGCCCATCATGCCGGAAGCACCCAACGTCAAGCTATGCGTCGAGGTGTGGCCCCCCGGGACGGACGGTGCCCTCTACTTTCTGCTAGCGAATCTTGTTGCCTGTTATCTATTGCCGATGACGCTTATCACCATCTGTTATATACTGATCTGGATTAAGGTAGCTAGCTGCGTCTCTGCCTACGAACCAGCAGGCGTAGTGCACGTGCTAACAAACCGTTTTCTCTCCCGCCCAGGTCTGGCGCCGCTCAATCCCGGGCGATTCGAAGGACGCCCAGATGGACCGGATGCAGCAAAAGTCCAAAATCAAAGTTGTTAAAATGCTTGTTGTAGTTGTTATACTGTTCGTTCTGTCCTGGTTACCTCTGTATGTTATCTTCGCCCGCATCAAGCTGGGCGGTGCGCTCGAGAGCAGCGAGGAGGAGCTGCTCCAGATCGCGACACCGATCGCCCAGTGGCTCGGTGCGTCCAACTCCTGCATCAATCCGATCCTGTACGCGTTCTTCAACAAGAAGTATCGCAAGGGCTTCGCCGCGATCATACGGTCGCGCAAGTGCTGCGGACGGCTACGGTGAGTGTGGGCAGGGTCAGGGTATTGCGGTCCGGATATCCCGACCGGCTGTCTAATGTCCGGACTGTCCTTTCCGTTTCAGGTACTACGAAACGGTAGCGATTGCGTCCTCTTCGACCAGCACACGCAAGTCGTCGCACTACCACAACAGCCAGAAACGGGCTGGAGGAAGTCCGTCGGTCAAGTCGGCCGACGTGGTGTCGTACATCTACGAGGAGAAGGGTGGCCGCAAGCACCATGCCATCTCGAAGCAGAACAGTGACCTGTCCCGGCACATGCTGCTCAAGCAGGACAGTAGCATATCGCGGCAGTCGCTGCTGCTAAAGCAGGACAGTGTTGCCTCGCGGTCGGGTAAGCGTTGCGAAGCGGATGGCAGTCAGCTGGTGCTTAAAAGCCTTTTCCTTATGCCTTTCCCTCTTCCCTTTCTTTAGCGATTCTGTACCGCCAGGACAGTGACAACTCGCGGCAGATGTTGCTGAAGCAGGACAGCAACAGCTCCCGGGACATGCTGTCCAAGCAGTGTTCCGCGTCCGACTCGATCTCCCGCCAGGACTCGCAGATCTCGTACATCGATCCACCGCGCAAGGGCATCCTGTGCAAGCAGGACACCCAGATCTCGTACATCGAGCATGTCGGGCCGGGCGGAACGCTGGCGAACGGTGGTACCCCCGCCAGCAAGAAGTACTCGGCGTCGCTCTCCTCCCAGGACAGTGTGCTCTCGATCATCGAGCACAAGCGCCACAAGCTGGTGAAGCAGGACTCGATCTTCTCGTTCAACGAGCCGAAATCAGGTAAGCCGCTCAGTGCACTGCGCTTACGCCTCCGGCTTGCCGGTCGCCGCCGCGCTGCCCCCCACCATCACCCATCACTGTCTCCTGCACGTACCACGACCACACCCTGCCCGCCATCAGATAGTGATGTACGCATGCCCGCCGCAAAGCCCACCACCATTGCACGAACGCACCCCTGCACGCAGCCCTCCGCGGCTCCATTTCCCACCCTGACCGAGCAGCGCCCTCTGGCGCCCGATAGCCGCACGGACGCTGCTAGGAATGTAAATGTTAACGTGAATGTAAATGTGAATGCGAATGTCGATGTTAGTGCTCGTAGTGATGTCCTCCCTTCAGTTACCACCAATGCCACCACCACCGCCACCATCGCTGGCAGCATCGCTTCCGCTTCATTGCATGCCACCGCAGTGCACCGTGGCGCGACCGATCGGATGCACTGCACCCTCGGCACGATACCGGAGCTGCCGATCGAGCTGCACCATTCCCATCCCACTAGTAGTAGCCGGCACGTTGGTAGTGTGTGTCAAGCATGTTTCGAGTCGGGCAGGCAGCCGGCCGCCGACAGCCCGGCTCAGGCCAGCACCGGCGGTCGGTGGAACGGGCGCCGCCGCTGGTTACCGTTCGGGACGGGTCGGCGCGCCAAAGCAGGCGCCACTAATAACACGCGACATCCCTTGTTGTTCTTGCTTATTGTAGTGTACGAGAGTGCCACGCCGGCACCGTTCAAGCGGCACCAGCTCGTCAAGCAGCACTCCGTCATATCGTTCGCGGATCAGAAGCGGGGCGGCAGCCTGACCAAGCAGGACTCCGTCACCACCATACACCGGGCGGGGAACGGTGAGGGGCCGTACATTTCCTCCATCCTCAAGAAGACCGACTCGCAGTGCAGCTCGGCGTCGCCGGTGCGCAAAAACATTGGCTTTTTCGAAGGCTAGGACGCGTGTTAACGGGATTTGAATTCTAGTGCGGAAGTGAGCTGGCAACTGACACTTTCAAACATTGGTGCATTCGTTGTTGCTTCATCGAAAGCGGGCAAGCAAGTGAACAAAAAACATGGTAGCAGTCCGTAGGCATCGTCACTATCCAGACATTAGGCAATCCCTTCAACCGACAAACGTTGCACACTGATCGAGCGGTGGTGCTTTGGAGACGGTCCAGAGCGGAGCATCGGGGAAATAGTTTTCCAGTGCGTTTTTCTTACAGCATGTTTTCTACGTGCTCTCTTGCACGTCTGCCAGATGGTATGGTCAAATCTAGGGGAGAATGCGCTTAAATAGAAAGGCTTTTCAACCGTTTCCATGTTGACTTAACACAACACTACACGCAAGTTTTTGAGCGTTGTTTTAGTTTACTGAAAATGTTTAATTCGTAACTTTAAATTTTACCGTTAACATCATCTCTATGCGAGAACATTTTTTTTTGAAAAAGAACATTGAAATCCTATCAATCTTTTGTCTTAATGTTACCTTTCAAGGTAAGCAGAGGTACAAGTTAAGCGAGTTGAGAGGGCTTATGAATGTTGGTTTGGTTAACTCAAATTTTGTTTTACTTCAACGGTACAGTTCAAATCTATTCTAGGATAGCACCTTCAATTTAAATTACTTTTGTTGCTAAGCGATTTTGTAAATTAAGTTACTTTTAAAATTAAAGTGTTTTCAGTATGTAGTTTTAAATTTTAAGTGTAATTCTACAGTTTATATATGCTCCTATTACTTAATTTTTACAATAACAGCGCTCTGCGCTTTGGACAAACTATTTTACTCTCAATATCTCGAGCGATCTTTAGAAAGCTTGTTTAGATTCTATACAATTATTCCAATAAATTATATTTTTATTTTTGATTATGTAGCACCTTTTGTTGGTTCTAAGAAAGCATATTCCAATTACCTAAATTTTATACAGTGTTTGTTCGTTTTGTAATTGTTACATTTATAAGTTAAAAAACCTATTCAAGACATTTTTAAAAGGAAAATATTTATCGTTTTAGGAAAATATTCAGTACTCATGAACTTACCTAACAAAATAGTAATAGTCACATAATTCTGCATTCTTTAGAATACCTCTCAAGACAATTCAGATCAAAGATCAGAACACCTCCATTAACTTGCCGCGTCGCTAAACCAACTGGCAGGACAACTACTGTTCCCAAAACATCCATCATTCAAAGTGTCCTTAACGCATATGTACCCCCACGTTCGATCTCTCTCTCTCTCTCTCTCTCTCTCTCTCTCTCTCTCTCTGGACCGTTCCACTGGTGCACGTGTATGGGCGAGCTCTTCACAATACGAAATCAATGTGGTACTGCTCTGCTCTTTCTTGAATCTTCCTACTCCCCACCACCACTGTCCGTTTTGAACGTTCCGATTGGGAGCAAACCTTTAATGCTTCTTCGAGTTACCTTAACCCCCACTAAAACAAAACCAACAAAACAAAACAAAAATAACAAAACTTAACAAAAGCATTCAATCCAATGGTGCTGTCTGCGGTGCTGTGGAAAAAACTTATACTACAAAATAATATGCTGCACAGAGCTTGAACAAAACGTAGTCTTACGCGCAGCAGAACAATACAAGTATCACTATTTTGCAAAAACTTATTTAGAGCAACACGGAATGGAGAAGAGACAAATTTTTAACCCTAACAATGTGAGCCGCTGCGTCGCGGAAGCGTCGTGGCAAACAGTTGCAAAACCAAACATAGTCATTATATACATATATCAGAACACACACACGCATAATATATATTATACATCTATAAGGAGGTAAAACAAAAAACAAAACCTACTGAAGTGGCAATAAAACCAAGCACAAATGCGTTATAACGAGAATGGCTGTTTTAAGATGCAAGAAAGGGGAAGAAAAACGTACATACAAAACATTCCGAAGTAAAGTGTTATTTTAAAACAGGTTAAAACAGTATATGTACTTACTTATGCTGCTGAAGAGTCATAGCAGATAATCTAGAGATCGTGTTTGAATGTATTTTATAAGAGTGCAAGAGAGGAATAGCAATCACACTACCGAACGCTGACCGTCTAGTCCCTGAAACCAAAAAAAAAACAAATGAAGAAAAAAAAGCATAATCTCATCCATAAATACAACTCGGATTGATCGCAACCCTACCTATAACGTACGATAAATGTAACAAAATTAAATTTAAACAAACCACTTACCACGGTAAGCAAAAACGAACCCGAACCCAAAGGACCAGTGTTATGAAAAAATAACCAAAACCTTATAATAATCAGACAAAATGGACAAAAATAACTTTAAAAAATCATCTCCGTGCAGCGCCCGCAGTTTCGAAAGGAAAGTGTATCGCGAACGACTCTCACGGGACTCAAAACAGAAAACACTTATCAGCATACACTTATCAAAAAAAAAAAAAACGTAACCGCTTTTGTGTTATTTATCGGACGGCACACTTCTTCTCAAACTGTTTTTAAAGGCACTAAACCCGCCATCCCGATCTAACACTTGAAAAACTAGAGAACACTAAAGGAAAAGAAAATGGGAACCAACGGATTTGAGCACGCATAAACAAAAAAAATACAACAACCAGAAAGCCGAGAGAAGAAAGCAAAGAATAATATTATCATATATTTTTATATGAACTTCCTAAACGGAAACGACAAAATGAAACCATTTAAACCTACAAAATCTAGCCACATGAATTGAAGCAACAGAAATACACAAAGCATATATTGCGACAAAAACAGACAACAAAAACAAAACAACAACCATAAACAGATATATCAGTAAAGAGAACAAGCAAAGACGGTTCTTTAAAATGTCTTGCAAACCTGAGCAAATAAAAAATATATTAAAAAAATAAAACAAGGCAGCGCCTACATAGCGAAAACGGATAGGGCATGATTACGTTACAAACTTGATCATACATGTATAATGCAAGACGATAAGAGGGGGAGGAAATAGTCAAACTACAAAATAATCGTTTATCTCTCGTTTTTTAGCGTTTTAACCATTTCATTGTAAACGTTATGTATGCAAAACAGATACACAAAACAAATGAGCAACTCATAATTGTGATAAGAGAATAGACAGACCATAAATGTTACCCCGAACGGTGGGCAGCGAGGGGCTGAAGGGCGGTGGAAACCTCCTACCAGCCCCTCCATATACCGAGGCGGGGAACGGGGAGGGGGATGTAACAGGGTGGGCGATGGGTGCGGAGCGAAAGCACATTTAACTTTATTATTGCTGCAATCGGAGGGCAGTTTGGAAGGTGCTGGGTGTGTGTGTGTGTGTGTGTGTGTGTTTCGGTTGCGATTATGTGTGTTAGTAGCAAATGCTAAAATAGGTGATCCTGCGTCAGTGTTACGCGGTAAGGGGAGAGTAACTGTAACGTTACCACGTTACGTTATGTTAGCGCCATGTTAGAGCAATACGATCACCAGCGAAGTTTTATACCTAGTAAGCTAGTATATAAGATGATAACAAAAAAAAAACAAATATCGAGCCGTCACGCTCGGCTTCAGCAGTGCTATCGTACCAGATGTTTTGTGTCAAGCAAACAAGCAAACATTGTACAACCATTGAAAAACCTAAACATTATCCATTATGCATGTACAGCGGTAGGATGGAAATAATACAGGTTTTAGCATTTATACAAACTGCATTTAAGCGCAAACAAATACCCACACCCAAGCAAACTTACACCGAACGAACGTGGATACAATCACGTGGCATTTTATTTGACGTGGTCAACTATCGATAAGACACGTGTTTTTGGTGTGCATTATCATTTGCATTCGTTGCTGCAGTCGATGGTAAATTGGTCAGCTCACAACTTTATGCAGGTGCTGTTATGTACAGCCACACACATTGCTCTATACACACATCGCTCCATAGCAACAGGACACATAAGCCACATGTTGTCAAAGAAAGATGCTGCCATGATGATGACGATAATATGACGACGTGCACTTGTGTTGCACGATTCTTTCGTACTCTCCCATTTCGCAGTGTTAAAGAAACCCGAACAGGGCAGAACTAATACGTACGTAAATGAGTAAGAGAATGGAGGCATAACTTTTTTGTGCGAGGCGTAGACGTAAAGGGCGTTTTTGACTTGCCAGTTTGAAATGGAAGTGGAAAATCATAAGTGGAAGCTCTCTCTCTCTCTCCCTCTTGTTGATCTTCTCTAGACATTATATTTGATGTGTCTCCATGCTGCTTCGTTGCTCTACATTGCTGGTGCACTGTAAGATAAATTTAAAGCAATAAAGCGTATTGATAACAAGGGCACACTGGTGTGTAGGAATGGGAAAGGAAATAGCTGTTTGCCCAGAGTCACACCAGATTGGAGGCACCTTTTCGAGACACTGCCTATCAAGCAAAAAAAAAGGAAAATCAAGTGGGGAGCAAAATACAATTGTAACGAAAGAAATGGGACAAACAAATGCGAATCTTTAGGTATGTTGAATTTTGAGCGTTATTAATTGAATTTATAATTACCATTACGCCAACATTAAATCGAAACACGAGGGCAGGTGAATACGTCGGGTTCGTCGCTTGATGAACGGCCTTTCATTTAAATCGCTCGTCTCCTTCGTGTACATTGGACTTTGCAGATTTTTCGAACCTTCAAATTCCAATTAGGGTAGTGTGAAATAAAAAAAAGGATAACAAACCAAAACTATTAAATTACAGTCAGCTTGAAATATTCTATTTAATGGTGTGTATTGTTCAAAATGGCACATAATGTGGAACATTACAAAACAACCAAACAAACAAAACATCTCCAAACAGCCGAAGCCAGGCTACAACGGCTGAACTGAAACGTGAAAAGCAATGTATGTGTTTAGTCAGATAAATTCCTGGCCAAAAACAAAGCAAATATACTTTTAAACCGCAAACGATTCCTCCGGAACCATCTCTTCAGCGCCACTTCTTCGACGATAACTCTTTCTCAGCTTTTTCCAAGCTAAACGGATACAGACTAAACGGATTTTTCTCTTCACCATTTCTAAATGCTACACAGACACGGTGCAGTAAATTGTTGTGAAAATTTTAAAACAAAGCAATAAACAGTTTGTTGAGTCCGTTCGTGCTTGACGCATGGTGCATTTTGGTGATAGCGCAATACGCATCGCATCCACACTCACACACAGCTGCGATATAGGTGAGCAATGCATTAATTAGAGGGTTTCCTGGTACCATGCGAGGTGGCTCGTTTTACGCTTGATTTATGGCATTGTTGATGCACCACCATCAAATGCGCGATTTGGTACGAAAATAAAACGTTTGAATTAAATACACAGTAACAGTAACATAATTTGGTGCTGTCCAGTAGGACAGCATTTGTGGGTGGATGCGTGAATGTGTGTGTGTGTGTGTCGAGAGATTGTGTGCTAGCAAAATGGAAGCGATTGAAAGAAACAGTTAGAATAATAAATTTAAACCCAAAAACTCTGTGCAAAGCGTAGCCGTTGGAACGATAATAATTTTCAAATTTAGATTTATAGTGCTAAAAGAAATGCTAATGAAACAAAGAAAAAATGCTTTCTCAATAATACTTGGCACAGTGAAGCAAAACAAAAGTTCAAATTGAACGACGAAAAACGATTTAAGGGAGAAACAGTACAGAATAATCTTAATACAGATAATTGTACTATTCCACTTCTACATAGCAAATGGAGCCATCAAGTGGCACTCACATTCCGTGGTCAGTGTTTATCGTTACTATAATACGCTTTAAGCAAAACGGGAAAAAGATTATGTTTTAATTTCCACGAACCGGCCTGGCCTGGTACTCGTTCAGTTGCAATGCAATAGTAACCATGCATTTGAAACACTAACCCACTACACACACAGCGAATAGGAGAATGCCGAACCCAGAACGTGGCACGTACGATGTACGATGTTGTATCGATAGCACATGGCAAAAGTAAATGATTTAAACTGTAGAAAACAAAACCAAACTAAATGGAAAACACAAATAGGAACAGTACGGGAAACGGTAGGTAGGACTGCAATCGCGAACAGGCAGGCAAACCTCCTCCTAGGAAGGGGAACGTATCGGTGGCGTGGTAGCGATGTGGCAGGATGGGTGATAAGAGGGGCGGGAGGAGAGGGGGAGGAGCTGCTGGCCCGATCTCGGTTCGATTGCAGACACTACACGCTATAGTTGCGAGTGTGGGAGAATGTCCTGCGCCAGCCAGAAAGCCAGCCACTAAACAAGGCAGCAAGGTTGGTGCAACAATGTGCATGCATTACCCCTCCACACAGTTTTGTAGTCGTAGCAGTCGGCGAAGGAGTTTAATAATAGGGAGTAAAGAAAATAAACCAACAAACTATCAAAACCTCAGCAATCGATGCGAGCCCAACCGTCTAACTAGGTTGCCTGGATAAGGCGGCAAATGACAGAATAAAAACAGACTAGCAACCGTTTCTTCTCGCTCCAGTACCAGTACCCACCAGTTAGCACCACCCATGGTGTCAGCACTGCACCCGTGTGCAACAAAAATATCAAAGTATCTCTGGGAAGTTGTTTCGTTGCAACACCGTTCTTTAAGTTTGTGTGTGTGTGTGTGTGTGTGTGCCCACTTTGTTCGCGTAGTGTTTGTGCGTTGTGAAACGGTGAGGATGACACTCTCGAGTAGTGTAAAAAAAGTGTTACGGGCTAGTATCACAGACGCACCTTCACTATAGGCTTCATCCACACACCCCAGTGCAGTAGTTCGCTGCGGTGACATTACAATAAAAAATGCAAAGGAATGAGAAAGAGATGGAGAGCGAGAGAGAAGAGGAGTGAAGGTGAAAATAAAACTGTATCAAATAATCACGAGTGTATAAATATATAAACTACAAACATAGAACACACTATCTGCCTGTGAGGACGGAGCGTACCGCGCGTCTATCCTCGAGCAGCTGAGGCCGAAAAGAACCGAAATACACTTAACGATAATTATAACATAATGTTAATACTAATATTATTTATAACATGAAGTAATATTAAAACAATAATACTAGAACTAATAGGATAATAATAAACAGGTAATGGTGGAATGAACTGAATAACTGTAAAACATTGGACTCGGGAAACCTACCAAATAGAACACAAATGAAGCTCAACAAGCGAATTATTTCACACACCTCTATCAAAAATCCAAACCGATTGTTACCGATCACTGGTTGATGTATGTTTTTTGTGTACACATGTGTCTGTGTGTCTGTGTGTCTGCATGTATCCCGTTTACTAGTCAGATCCCGACTTCTCCCCAAAACAGTGCGTTAAGTGTGCAATGGTAACATTACGTTTCCCTCTACTACATGTCCAACGCGATAGTGGCAAGGTTTTATGTGCAGCGTGTGTAGTTGGGTCCGTGTAGGTGTACGCCGTTTTGAAGCATTTTTAAATGTTTTAAGTTGAATGCCCTGTTAGCGTACATTACCCACCGGCATTAGAAGAATATGGTTATGTTTTTGAAAGGAATGTTTGAGGGAAGAATGGTACTGGAACTGGAAGGCTTGGGGAGCTTAAAAAACTATAAGAAGAAAACGGAATAACCTGCATAAATAAGCATAGTTTCTTTTACGGCTTTGGGTAAAAGGACCATGTGCTCAGCAGTACGATCCATTGCCTGTTTTGTTGTTTTTGTGTTGCAGCCAGATTTTTTTTTTTGCCAATTAAAGTGTATTAATTTAGCTGTCCAAGTTAAGTTTATTTCACTTCAGTATCTCTCACTCTTCTCCTTTTCTCGATTTTCCCTCAACCAGCCAAATATTCTATTCATCAAACAATTTAAATTGGTGCAATATCGATCTGTCATGCGGTTTGCATACTTATCCGGCGTATCTGAAAACGACCTGCATGATAAAAACTACTTTCAATCAGATTGCATGAAGCTCGTTCTTAGTTTTCTTTTCGTGTACTGCTCCACAGCACTTTTCTCTACTTTTTAACAAGCTTTACGACCCACTCAATGTGAATTTCATTTTTAAAAGAATCTAATGTTGGTACTCCTTCACTGAATCATGCGGATTGCATACCTATCCGGCGTACCTGTTCAAAAAGAGCAATGTGCATGACTCGACTGACTACCATTTACTAACCTAACAAACCCTTCCCTCGCTTTTGGTCGTTGAGTGTGTCCTATCGTTAGACAGTGCTTGTGAGGATAGCACAACAACAGTCCACTCGTATAGTATTCCCAATATACACATAACACGCATAGTAACTATTTATGGTGTACAAAAAACCAGGTGTCAGAACAAACTTCTGGAACTGTCCTGAATGAAGTAGTGCAGGGGAAGGATTGCTAGTGTGCAAATCGAAATTAACGCTTTTTAATGCTCTTAAGGCTTGTGTGAGGTAAAAACTTACAGAAGGAGAGAAAGTGAGCTAATCGAAATGATCATTTTCATGTTCATATTTTAATCGCATCTAATGCATCATAACCAAGCACACGGGGACAACATTGAGAGGAGCGACATGCCTACGGTTATCAAACAACAAGCCGATTATTTAAAGAGAAAATTAACAATCTGAATGAATACATATAGATATATATATACATACACATACCTATATATGTATACAGTACTTTATCCAGTCCCTGCTGGTTGGGAACGTGAAGCGCGGGCATGTGGTTAGGACCGACGAAACAACGAAAACAGCAACACTATCCGAGTGTGTTTGTCCATCTATAGATTTTAGACTGATTTGCCTGCCACTGGGTGAGGTGAAACCGAACCGAGCCACGTGTACGCGTACTTGTGTATGTGTGTATGTGTATGTTTGTATGTGTGTCTGTTTGTGTGGCACACGAGGCACAGGCCCTGGTTCTGGCAACTTCGATTGCAACTACAAAAGCGTCGGTGACACTGGTTGGTCTTATCATTGGAAAGCTTGGCAAAGTATGCAAAAATGTACTCGGTACAATAATGAATATACTAAAAAAAATAATAGCGAATATTATAATAACAAAACAAATAATGATAATATACATCATGACAATTGCACGGCCGGTCTAACGTAGCGCTGCAGTCTATGGCAATGGGAGCGAGCGTAACAGAAGCTTTATCTGAAGCAAGGTAGGGGTATGCTGAGCGCTTGTTTTGCACGAAGTAGGGACGGTTGGGATACCTAGTGAACACGGTTTACGTCTACGGAACGTCTGCGGTTGCACCGAAAGCAGAGTTGCAGTAGCCGGGAGCATTTGTAGTGACCATCGTGGCCAATCGTGCCCGTAGGAACGCTATTGTTGAACGCACACACAAGGAACGAAGGGTTTGATGAGTTGTTAAACCGCTTGACACGCGGCGGCACGTGCATAATGGATAGACTTTACACACAAAAATACAGACAGAGCAGACAAACTTTGAAGGAACGAAACGTGTGCGCTGATTTGAACGATGGTATGTACGCCGTGTGGGGGCAAAAGCGGATGAAAGTGTGTTAGAATGAACATGTGCGAATTTGAAATGAATTGAAGTAACTGGAGATTTGAAGGGCAGAGGCGGAGGCGGAAGGAAAACATGTTTATAAATGTAAAACAAAAAGTGAACAATAAAAAGAGAAAAAAATCTCAAAAACTTTGAACATGAATACGTGTGTACTATGTATCTTTCTTACCTTTCTTACCTTTTTGTTTGGGATATTTTTATTCAATGCCGAATAACTTTTCTTTGAAAAGTATACACCTTCTTTTCGTAAAGCTTTTTGAAACGGTAAAGTGAAAATTCCTAACGTTTCGTTTAAAATGTTATCCTTTTGCCAAGGTAAATATACATTGTGCATCTCTGTATGCATCGTGTGCCAGTATGTCAAGTACTCGATCCATTTGTTTAGGCACTTTGACAGCAAATGAAAACAACGTACATAAAATGCCCCTGCAGAAGAAGAAGCAAAACATTTGCTAAGTGGCGAAAGCCTCCATCAGGAGCAAAGCCACTATAAACATACAAAGAAGAAGAAAACATTTGGAAAACCTCACTGAAAAAGCAAAACTGTAAATACCGAATTTCGTACTCAGCGCGCACTAACACGTTCCAGAAAAATCCATAGTTGGACGAAACGTAATCGTTTACGAGAGCCCTACTTCTTCACCTCATTTGTGAGCTAAATGGGCGACAAGGTACTTCCAGATGCTTCCAAAAGCGACGACGAACAGTTTGAGGATGCACAGAGCAGGGACGATTTCAACGAGCGAACCGTCGATGAAGTTATCGCAAAGGTGACCGGACTGGCGGTACGGAAACCACCCGACTCGGACGCGGAAGAGTTTGTCGATTGTGTGAACCATTCCGGTGCGGAAGCTACGCAACCCTCCCAGAAGAAACAAAGTCCCGCAGTGGAGGAAGAAGGTGAATCAGGTGGACAAAAGTGCACCACACAAGCGGAAACAACACCTCCTGAGGACGACCTAATCGATGAGGACTCTCAGCGGGATTATGAGTGTGGCCTTTCTGAGGAGGAAAAAGAAGCGAACAAAACCAAAGCGGACGTACTGAAACAGCAGGGCAATGAGCTGTTTAAGGCGGGCGAGCATATCCGCTCAGTAGAGCTTTACACACAAGCACTTCGGCTGTGTCCACTGGACTGCAATGAAGCAAGAGCAATTCTGTATGCGAACCGTGCCGCTGCAAAGACGAAGGTTGATCGCAAACAGTCCGCACTAGAAGATTGTACCAAGGCACTGGAATATAATCCCCAGTACTTGAAAGCGCTGCTTAGGTAAGTCTAGGAAATATTGCATTTTCCTTCTTGTTTTAACAGATCTGTGATAATAGTATTCATGTCCCGTATACTCTTCCCTACTTTGTTTTCTTTCAGACGCGCGAACCTGTTTGAAGAGACTGACAAGCTGGACGAAAGTTTAGAAGACTACCGGAAGGTGCTGGAGCTCGATCCTGGAAATGGTGAGGCACGGGCCGCCCAAGTGCGATTGCCACCGAAGATTGCGGAGCGTAACGAACGGCTAAAGGAGGAAATGATGGGCAAGCTGAAGGACCTGGGCAACATGATACTGCGACCGTTCGGTTTGTCTACGCAAAATTTCGAAATGAAGCAAGATCCACAGACCGGTTCGTACTCGATAAACTTTAATCAGGGCGGCAAGCAATGACGCGTGGTGTGTGGGCCGAATAATGGTGATAAATGGGTACAGTTGTTTAACACACTTGTTGTGACTATGTAATAGCCCTTTGCTTTTCGCTCGGCTTGAGAGAGGTAATAAAATTACGAAAAAATATAGTTGAGAGTATGTTTGACACATCACACACAAGGTCTAATTGCGGAATCAAAAGAAAATGATTTATTTTGCAGTGTGTTATTGTAAAAATTTTGTATAATCAATAACAATCTTCCGTCAATCTTTTATGCCAGAAAATTAATTCGATTTGTCTTATTGAGCGAAAATGTGGCTTCATTTGAACATTGCAATTAAAATATTGAACCGTTTTGTAAACATTAGAAATCGCAAAAACGAGTTAAACTCTTTACAGCTTCTCAGCCGAAATATCAAACACGAAAACATTGCTAAATCTTCCTGAGCTTTTTAAGTAACGTCAGAACAACGTTAATACTATCTACGCTGGCATGTATTGGCCAGGCCGTGCCATAGGTTATATCATCCAGTTTATGCTTCCTTCGGGATGTCGTACAAGCCACACTCACGGTTTGCCGGCACAGCTTTATCTATTTTTGATAATTCAAAACAAAAACATATTTAAAATTATGAAGCAATACGTAAATTCCCACATGCCACAATTCACTTACCGATCATCTTCGGGTAAGGCAAATTCAGATTGTTCATCAGCTCGACGAACGCTTCCACATCCTTAGTAAGCCGTGGATTGTAACGCTTCTCCTCTGCGACCGTCGTTTCCATGTTACCCCTGCAAACAGAAAAAGACGAAAATGTAAAGCACGTTTTTGCAATCATTTTTAGCACCACCTTGGAATCGCCTCGTCTATACTTACTTGTAGTCGTGTGCGGGAAACAGTCGGAAATTTTCCGGCAGCGTGAAAATGCGCTCGTGCACAGAACGGTACAGGTTGCGGGAATCACCTTCCTGGAAGTCGGTACGACCGCAACCCCTAATCAGCAGCGTATCACCGGTAAATGCAATGCCTTGCTCCTCCACCACGAACGTCATGCAACCGTTCGTGTGCCCTGGTGTACTCATCGCTCGCAGCTCGTGCCGCCCGAACTTTACCGTTTCATTGTCAACCAAATACTTATCCGCCTTTGCGCCACTGGTTTGCGATATAACGCTTACCGTACCGGGCAGCAGTTGCTTCAGGAAACCGGTACCGGTAATATGGTCCGCATGCATGTGAGTATTCACTGGGAGGAAGTAATAGCAAAGCGAGAAAATATCAATGGTTACTAAAAACGAACAATTTCCAAACGACTGGTAAGCTTACATGCATATTTTAGCGTAAATCCAAGCTCCTTGATCAATTGAGCGTCACGTTTCGCCTGCTCCAGGACAGGATCGATCAAGATTGCCTCTTTCGTCGTAATATCCGCCAACAGATACGAGTAGGTATGGGATTGTTCATCAAACAGCTGAAAAGACACGACATTATTGTTACAAAATAAATCTTATCATGAACGCTTTGTCTCCCACTGGGCGGTCCTCTACTATCTCCTCAAAGACAGCTAGGATAAGTATTTTTTGCTTCCTTGCGGCTCTCTCACGTGGATAATAATAGACGAATGCGTGTGTGTTACTTGTTGAATGCGATTGCATCAGACTCCCCTAAATGCATTGCTATGATAAGAACAGTGCAATGCTTAAAATAACGTTGAAGGACTTATGTTGCAGGACTAGAAGCACTCTTATCGATAAAATTTTGCATTCTATACCCGTACCTCTTCAGCTTCTGTTCCGTCGGTTGCCATGGTTATTTCAAAAGGCAAACACAACAAGATTCCCACAAGTGCGTAGATACACGCAGATTGCAATAATCGATTCGTGAGAATCGCATTAGCTTACAGACAAAAACGAACCATATCCATCTAAACTTGTTCCCAGCATGACAGGGCAGAAAATAAATTAATGGCATGTTGAAGGTTTTGTTTCTCATTCCAATCACTTTACGACATTCCCCCCACCACTGGTGTAATAAAATTTCTCTACGCTCGCAGTCGACCCGTCCACGCTGTTTTTTCTTCCACAATGCTCTCTGTTTTTCTCTTGAAAAGAATATACTATAAAATCTTAACAATCGTCTCACCTGCCTGAAGAAGAAATCTCCCGTGAAGGTCTTGCGTTGGTCCAACATTTTCACCCCCTGCGCTAATGATGCGGTCTGCGTGAACGAACAGGTTGTTGACGACTTTATGTATGCAGCGGCACTGCTAGCAATCGTACGCGAAGCCAACCTCGACCCGTGCTGGCAGGGTAGCACCAATACACCCGTCCCTGCCATTGCTAGTCGGCGGAATCCAAT
Organism: Anopheles epiroticus; assembly: GCA_000349105.1. Lineage (NCBI taxonomy): Eukaryota > Metazoa > Arthropoda > Insecta > Diptera > Culicidae > Anopheles > Anopheles epiroticus. The sequence continues at coordinate 243,169 of KB670236.1, read as the reverse complement.
GATGAGCTGTCGCATGATGTAGCGCCTTCCCTTTTTTTGTTTCTTTTACGAACACTGATACCCACGGGTGGTAATATGGGTAGAAAATCGAATGTTGCCGAAAATTAAACCTTTATCTTTGCTCTCAGATAGCTAGCGATAAGAATGATTCGAAATATTTTTTTCATAAAATGGTATTTTTAATCATAGCGGAGCATTTGATAAGCAGAAACTTGGGGTGCAGCGCAGGAGAAAGACTTATATTTCTCCACCTAGTAACACGCGTATGCAATCGAAATTGAAACCATTTTTACATGCAATAGCTTTAATTGTTGTTTCCGTTTTGCACTGTCCTACTCCCATGTGCCAATAAAATAGAAAACAAGAGCATCACTTTTTTTGTTTACCTCTTAAAAAATCGACTTTAAACGACTAGCTAAACTAAAGACGACCTACACTTGTTTGATTGGTTCCACGTCGATCACGTCTTTGCCGAGCGGCAATAATTCACCAAATGCATTTATATCTGCTACTAATCGAGTGCTTACGATGATAACGTAATGCGAAATGCCCCGCATCAACAGAAACAGCTGATTAAGATAAATATGTTTTATTTACAAATAACAAGCGGATCTGACATCATCGAAGCGCGCTGCTACGCAACGGTGTCGGATATTAGAAGAACATCACTGATCGCGCTGAACGGTTTGTCATCCAGTGGATATACGAAAGTAGTAGTTGGTTTCAAAATGGTAACTAATTTAAATAAATTGGGAAACAGTTCAGAACAACATCGTTTAAACAGAAGCGCTGGATTAAAAGATAAATGATTCATGTTCCCATTTTTATGCACCTACTTGTCCAGTGACGTTTCTTCAGATGTGGAATTGTCAAACACGCTGTTCTTACCACGGCAAAAACAACAAGAAAAAAGAATCGTAGTGCTACTAAAATTGTTCCCCGTGCTGGTTGGTTTCTGTGTACACATTTATGGGCCATCCCACTGCTTTACGTCTTTATCTGAGTTTATTATAGTTTCAACCATACTGTTTGTTAGTTTGTGCATAACCATTTGGTTCCGTCGTTCCTGTATTTCTCTTCAATTTATGTGCTCCCAGTAGGCGGTGTACGGTAACCTGCGACAAAACAAAGCAAGGCAAAATTGCTACGGCGAAAAATAGAAGGTACTTAGTAGGCCGCAACACACACTTCCAAAGTCTTTTTTTAAGCTTCTCCAATTCGGTTTGGGAAAAGGGCAATTTTTGATGTAATAAAGCTGTACTGCTTTATGTAATGTTGCTGCTGCGGCCATAAAAATGAAATTGCGTGATTAGCATTCGAGTGCGGTGGATGTGTTTGTACCCTATTGTAGAAGGTGCCGCCGTAGAACGCATGTGCCATGGCATTCACTATCTTTTCTCCGGTTACCGCTTTTCGCAGTGACGAACGCCAGCGAGATAACACAACACAATGCTCCGTATCTTCCGCAATGCCATCCTGGACAAACGCATCACGCGCAAGACGTTCTCCTTCTCAGCGATTGCGGCCAAGCGTTATGTTATAAAGGACCACTACGAGTTCGATCAGAAGGTAAACAACACCCGAAACACCACAGGGAGAAGTGGGAGCAATTTAAGTGACTTCGAAGGTCACGCGCACGCACAACAGCTGATCGGGCCGTGTCGTTGCCCCCGCCGACCTTGCGTAGTTTATTTACCTCTATCCAACGTTTAACCCTTACCTATTGCTCGTTTGTACCATACTGCACAGGTGATAAACAGCGACAATCCGGTGATTGTAAACTTCCATGCGGAATGGTGCGACCCGTGTAAGATACTTACCCCGAAGATGACGGAACTGCTGGAACCGTCGGAAGAGATCGACCTGGCGATCGTCGATGTGGACGATAATGCAGAACTGGTGCACACGTTCGAGGTGAAAGCCGTGCCTGCCATCCTTGCCTTCCGGAACGGTGTGGTGGTGGACAAATTCATCGGCCTGGTCGACGCGAACATGATTGAAAACCTGATTGGCAAGCTGACGAAGAAAAAGGCCACCTAAAACCATTGGGCCCGGTCTCCAAAATCGATGCACGAACCGGGTTGCACGCGAAGCGACGTGTGGTGGGGCCATGTGCCTGCACGGGCACAGAATTTTTAGCTATACGCATAGGACTAAACGTTAAATCCGACCCTATAGGAGATAGCTATAGAGCTGCGGAAGATAATAGGAGATGTGACAAAAGCAATTGTTGTGCGGATGCATGGTGTGGTGTAAACCACAGAGTCTGCATACCATCACTTCCTCTTACGATAGGCATTGTGATTGTGTACAGTGATCGATTTTATTGTTTTTTTCTGTAAGAGTCCACAAACACACACACACACACCTGGTGAAACGATTTTATTTTTTAATTTTGCGATCGGAAAATATACGGGAAAAGTGAATACTTCCGTGATTGTTGTGTATGTTGTAGAAGGAATGTCTTCTCTGTTTTCTTGTAGTATAGGTGGCAATTTCACAATGTGTAACATTTTATCACATAGTTTACTCGACCAAAACAATGTTGTTCCATCTTCCGGAGCAGCGTACCCACAACAGATTGGCGCGTTCCAGCGCATGCTCCAACGAAACTAAGCAACCCCGCACACTTTCTATCCCGTCACTACTAGCAACGGTATTTTCAGTTTAAATGCTACTACATCTAGTCACAGTTGCTCGCTGGCCGCACAACAGGACACGATTACACAGTGGTCCATTCAGAATATAACGCAGAAAACTCTCCTTTACCCGACGTCCGTATATTTCGATACAATGTTGCGGTGCTCTGGATTGCCATTTCTTCCCGGTAACACGTTCCAGGATGTGAGTAATTTTCTCATCGTTATATAGAATACGGCTCTAGTCGATACTCTTCTCATTCGGCATAGATTGGTCGTTCCAAGTTTCACAAATCGCACCACTTCGATCAACGCAACCAAGTGTGCATTCTGGTCGATGCCAAACGGCCCGGCATTGGCGGCACACCACTCCTAGCGACCGACAGTCCCGAGTACACGCTACCCTCACTTTATCCACCCCACTACGGTCCTTCTAAGCCGGGTTGGCTGGAATACGACCGCCAGGTACTGTGTTTCTATGGTTACTTCCAGGAATCGCTCGGTAGTGTTGACCGCATACCGTACCAGATACGTAATGTACGCATTCTGTATTACCTCGAGGATGATACAATGCAGGTTAGCGAACCGCGTACGCTCAATTCGGGCATCCCGCAGGGTTGCCTGGTTACGCGCCAGCGCATACCAAGACCGCCACCGTACGACAGCGAGTTTACCTCGCTGCTGGACCTCAACATCGAGCACACGGTGCAGCTGTTCGACCGGGTGTACACCATTACCGGGTGTGACGATTTTACGCGTCGCTTTCTTAACCGGCTCGGTGTGGCCGTACCGGGAGCAGTCGAGCAACCGAAGTAAGTTAGGCCTTGTTAGTTAGGGAAAAGCCCTGTGTATGTTTAATGAACCCTTTTCTGCTCTCCTTTCAACAGGGATCCAGCGACGGAAGTGCGCAGACAGCAGGATTCTGCTAAAATGGCCCGTCGACCGGCGTATAAAATTGATACGCTCGGTAAATTTCTTCAGTACGACCGAAAGGTGCTCCGGTTCAAGGGTGTTTGGGACGATCGGGGCAGCGTGTTCGGGGACGTGCACGAGTTGGACGTTCTGTACCATCTGAGCGACGATACGTTCGAGATTAAGGAAAAGTTACCGGTCAATTCGGGACGCGATTCAAACGGGATGTTTCTTCGCCGCGGGCGGTTGCCAAAAACGTTCGATCATCTGCCGTCGATGGGCGCCAGCACACCGGTCACGGTACTGAACGTGGTCGGCGGAGGGTTGCAGGGTGGCCGTTACTTAAACGACTCGGTTGGCATCGGCAAATCTGATGGGAATTACTACCGTGATGCCGATTTGCGCATCGGAGCGCGCATTAACGTGTACGGCCGTATGGTGCTCTTGACGGGATGCGACCGTTTCACCGAGAATTACTATCGCGAGACGTACGGGTTGGAAGATTTCACCCCGATCTACGGCTACAGCGCATCGCGCGAGCAATTTGTGGCGGGACGGCGCATGGAACGGGAACTGCCACCGTTTAATGGCTGGGGTACGCACGAAGACTCCGAGGGTAACTGTTTGATGCTCGAGCCGAAAGCGCCTAAAATTAACTTTCGCAAGTTTGTCGTGTACGATCGGTGCAGTTTACGATTCGGGGCGCGTATGATCTCCAACGTACGGGAAAACAATGATCGCTTCTTTGTGATCAACTACTATCTGAGTGACGATACGATCTCGGTGTACGAAATTCCGATCCGCAATTCGGGTTTCCTCGGTGGGGAGTTTATCAAGCGGCGCAAACTCTTTCTGCCCCAGCAGGACCCGTACTCTGCCGAACGGCCGGCATGCTATGGACCGCAGCACTTCTATCTTGGCGCCACCGTCCGTCTGCAGGACCATCTGTTTCACGTGACGAATGCGGACATTTATGCGCTTCGCTTCATGGAGCAGCACTGCGAGGAGTTTCCACTGTCCAACTTGGGCAAGATTGTGCGCAAACTGCGCGATGCAATGGCACCACAATACAAGGAGTACGTGGCGAAGCATATGGCAAAGATAGCGCAGGTCAAGATTGACGGTCGTCCGGTCAGTACCATAACGTACGAGGCACTGCGCGAGATACTGATCGAGCTGCTCGGTGACCGCATTGTCGATCAGGAGATAGTGACACTGTGTCGACTGTTTTCCGCCGAATCGGAGCAACCCGAACCGTGCGATCGGGAGTTGGTACGGTCGGCGGTACATGCTGAACTGAATCGTGCGCTGTGGAGCGATCTGGACCGTACGAAGGAACACATCTATCATCTCGAACCGACCGGTGCGGAATGGCTAGCGCCACAGCGCATCCGAACGATCGTGAAGGCGTGCAAGATTCCGCTAGACAGTGCGCTGGTCGATAAGATGTTACAGGTGTAAGTGGTTCTATAACATTGAAACTTCTTTCGATTCACTGCTTTTGTGTTTTTTAAACAGGTTAAACAAAAATGATCAAGGCAGCATTTCAATGGAAGATTTCCTGACCATGCTGAATCCGGCAGCCGTTCCGAGCAAACCGATACAGCCGCTCAACATCAAGCATGATGTGTGCCACTTTACGCCATATCGCGTGACAGGAAAGTTGGTCAACTGGGATGAACTTTTGGCGCACATCGATCTCGAGCGAACGTTGACTAACCAAACTTCTTAAATTACGTCCGTTAAGCATGTGTGAAGTAAATTTTGCGTATTGTGTGTCTGCAAATTCCATCCATATTTCCTGAAATATATTATTTTCTAATGACAAAGGTTGCAAACAGACGATGTAACAAACGAAACATTATGCAGCATCCCTTTTCATAAAAGCTCATTGATAGCGATTGAAAACTTTAAGCTTTTATTTTCAAAGTTATGATTTATTCACACCATGTAAAGGTTGGAAATACTCCGAATTTACCACCACAAACGCTATAACCCGCCTGAGGACAAAAGATCATACACATTTTTCGTCTTAAAAAACGACATACAGGTAAGATGTGAGTACATTTCTTCCCTGCTGCAATTTTCGGGCAGTGAGCAGTAGTGTTAAGTGTCGCCTGAACTCACAAGATCTGTGAAATAACCTGGCCATGTGTAGCAACTAGAAAGATAGCTGCTTTTCGGTCAACTCATCTTCGTCTTCTTCGTCAACGGGCTGCTGGTCTGATACAGGCTGTAACATTACTGACGGATTCGTTTGAACATTTAGTGTAGGATCAGTCGAGAACTGAAGCATTGGTTCCAACTCTTCCTCCAGCTCTTCCTGCACAAGAGATGCATTATCATTATCTTGTATCGTCTTCGTCGTCCTTTCTGCTTCCACTTTAGTAGCATCGCCAACAACGTCAACATCATCATCATCATCATCATCCAGCATAAGCTCGACGGCCGCCCCGTAAGAGGAAAGCTCTTCGTCTGACAGTTGGGCGGCCAGCTGATCAAGCAACAGGACGGCCGATGTGGTACCGGCTGGTGGAGGTTCGCGGTTACTTTGATGCTGTCCCGCTGTTTGCAACCGAAATATATCACAGGTACGATCGTACGACGTTAGACTGATGTCGTTTGTTGAGGTTACGGATGTGCCGGTCAGCGAATTCTTGGTTATGCTTCCACCATCCACGTCCGAAACTACAAAAAAGTGTTATTTTTAATAGCCTTAGGGGATTTGTTTCTTGTTAAAAAAAAAGTTTGCTTACTCTCTCGCTAAAGATTATGCAAGGACATTCATGCTTGGAATAAGGAACAAATCTACTAAACTATAATAGCACGCAACACACCATGCAAACGAATTGAGAAATTTGTAAAAAGGACTTCAAATTGTAACGACGTCACCATTAATTTAAGCAACTCTGAATAATTTAAGGATTCCAAAAACGGACCAAAAGCTTTATGTATATTAACTACGCCAGGATAACCTACGTTTCATTCCTTCTGGAAAATTTCTCTAGATCAACTTTTAGCACACATTCGTCGTAGTGAAACAGAGGCACTCCGAGATTGGTAGGGGTGGGAACGGGTTCTTGTACACTTCGGAGAACGACGGAACCGGTGCCTTCTGTTTGACGCAATCCCGCACCGGCAATGGCACGTCACATTTAGGTGGGAACTTTACCTTTCCACACCCAGGCATTTGCACGCGTAGGCAAAGGTCTTTCTTGATCTTCACACATTCCGGTGCCTCGATGCTGGGTGCGGGCGATGTGCAGGTCGTCTTCTTGAGTACCGGGGCACGCTTCCGACGGGTCATGTTGAGCAGTCCGGCATCCTCGCAACTAAACTCGCGGGGTTTCGGAGGATCCGGGCAGGGGCGCCACATCTGAGGGCTGACTACGTGCAACCGTTCCGGTATCTTGCCTTCGAATGCGCCCAAATCGCGAGCACGGTCTTCGCAGATCTTCTGTTTGCACTTTTCACTCGTTCCCGAACGGTTATGTGGAGCCTTGGACGACATCGGTCGCACCTTCGGCAGCATTCCCAGATGGCCGATAGTTTCTCTTACCATTCGATACATGACGCTCGATTGGATCACTTTCTTACAAACGTTCCGCAGTTCTTCTTTCTCCTCTAACCGTGGTAAGTATTTTCCTTTCACGCGGTTCACTTATAATTTTGTTTGAAGACTTAAAATTTTGCTTCCGTCCCCTACGAATAACCGAAATCGAATGAACGGCTACTTTCCTGCTCGCGCCAAAGAAACAAATATCAATGGTTACTGAGTCATAGAACGAAAGTTGAACGTACTTTGTTCGATTTGCAATGGTGTGCCAATAGTGAGCACACTGCGAAGGATCTTTTATTTTATTTTGAGTATTTGTATTGCTGAACGTTGCACAGATTACGCTTACCCAGTTTTTTTAAACTTTCGAAACCGCAATAGAATCGGTAACATTCCTACTACAAGCGAGTGCTTTCTTCGATAATCCTATCGTTATCACAATAGTCATCAAACGTGTCGATGATGACGAGGGAATTTAAGCTGGTCGCCAACGAGGTACCGGTATCGAACGTAGTGAAACTCTGGATTGTGCGCAAGGAGCTGGTACTAACGCCTGGTAAGGTGTTGTTGTTGTTGTTGGGAAAGGTGAAACATAAAAGTAAATGAAAATAAAAACAAAAATGTAGCAATACAAATCAAACGGCGTAGTTAGAATATGTTGTGTTGGTTGTAAGCATCAATCCAGAGACTGCAAGTGATTAAACCATTACCTTTGACTATTCGCGAATTTTTTGACAACCTTTGTAACCCTGGTATTAGGTTAGGAGCAGAACGGTTGTGATGTTAGGAGAAAAACAAAGTCATTAGTAAGAAGCCTTTTCTAATGTGGATGGCGATGCGTTTGCTTTCTAGCTTTTGAAAGATTTACGTTCTCAAAAGAACCGCACGATGTATTGCATGGAGTGTACAGATGAGCACGTTGCACAAAGACACATTATGGACAGTTACATTTTCAAAGTTTAGTCATATTTTTGGTGGCTTTCGACCGTAGATTATTCGTAACAAGTTATTCTAAATTCGACAACATGCAGTTAATTAAAAAATGAGAAAATATCTAAATCAATAAGCATGTCCAAAGCAACTACTTAATAAAACGAAATTAAAAGCAACAAACTATAGCTAACTAAATGAAAACAAGCTTTCGCGACTGTCGACTGTCTTAATTTAAGCAGAGTAAAACAACAGCAAACAAACAAACTAATCAAACAACAATGAGCAAATCGCACATGCCACCATGATAATGGAACACGCAACCACTCACCTGTATGCAGTTGGCTCACGGTATCTTCCGTAATATCATCATAATCTTTCTCCGTGCGCTCATCGTCTTCATCGTCCGCCGTAGCGGCACGGTCTCCGGCAACCTCCTCATCACCATTATTGTACTGTACTTCTTCATCGTTCTTCGATTCGCTGCGATACAGCACCGTTTCCTTCAATGCTATTTCTCGCTCCGAAAACTGTTCATTTCGATGGCCAATCTGTGTGGGAGAGGATGTAGGGATTAGAAATTTTAAAACAATCTGTAAACAACTCCTCTAATTTTAATTAACTTTAAGAATGTGCTTACTCTCGCCTTAGTTGACGGTTCCACCGTTTGCCCCCGTGGCATTGTAGGAAGCTCGTTGGCGGATGCTGGTGGCAAATTAAGCAGCTTTAGCTTTTTCAGCTCATCCATCGAGCTCTGGAGAGATTTTATCACATAATCATCGTCGTATCCGAACTGTTTGTGCAACGAGGTCTGTAAGAAGACGGTAAGCAAAAAAGCATGAGAGTGTCATTAACGTGGCATCAATTTACTTATCTACATTACGTTTCAACTAACCTGTAGGAAATCCGTCACCTGATCCATGTCCTTCATTCGAAGAAGCTTCGTTTTGTGCACTTTTAGTATATTGTAAGCCATCGCCGTAAGTACACGCTCACCAAACATCATGTAGATGTCCCACACACGCAGACAAAGACTAAAAGGTATCTGAAAATCGACAGACAAAGTTCAAACACATGTAACAAGGTACCAAATCCTCTGTCCTTCCTCTGTACACCACTTACCCTTTCGATGAAGATAACAAAAAACCATTTCAACGAATACAGCACCGAATGTACCTCATGCTTGTCCAGATGCTTCTTTAGCTTCGGTAAACACTTGGTAAGGATTTTGTCGTGGTGTGCTAAAAATCGCATCAACTTTGGAAATCCCACAATGTACAACCCGTGCATAGCGTAGCGCGGATTACTCATCAGTACGTCCAGCGCCCAGAACGTGTCCTCCTCGTCGAAGTACATTAGCAATACTGCGGCCACCGTCGACATGCCCTGACAGTACCCGACCTCCGTATTGTACATACTGTACGCCGCCAGCACGCGGAACAAGCTCTGCTGCTTCACGCTGTACCGCTCCCGGTAGAACAGATGGTTCCGGAACTGACGATTCACGTCGAAATCGATCTGCCGTATGTCGGGACTGTGGTGCCGGGCATAGTCGAGCATTCGCTCGTACATACCCGTATTCTCTTCTATCTGACGGTCCAGATCGAGCAGTTTGCGCCAGATTGCGGACCGCATCCGATCTGGTATGCCCTTCATTACACGCCTCCGCAGATTTTCCTTCGTGGCAGCACTGTTCCAGTTTTTGTGCATCTTTACCCACTTCTTCACTCGCTCCATCTCGATCCGGTGTTGTAGCAGTTCCGCCTCTTTCGACTGTACCGGTGCAACGGGATGCAAGAAACCGTACCGATCCGCCTGCGTGTACACTTCGAACAGTGGATCCTCCCAGGCATCGATACTGTCACACTTGCGGCCCCGATCGTAGCGCAAAAATATTTCATCCCGTTCGGCGTTCGCTCGCTCTAGCAGGAGCAGCTCCTCGTCAGTCATCGTCGGGGCACAAACAACGACGACGTTCGGGCTCACTTCTGGTGTTTCTGGTGGTTCTACCCGCTGTTTCTGATGCTGCTGGTCCGACGACGACAAGCTGTACCGATCGTACCTGGTCATGGACGGACGGGCGTAGGCAATGCGGTCCTACGGATTCGTTCTCTAGTTCAGGGGCGTTTATGCTGATTGGAAGGATCTCGAATATGATGCTGTCTAGCGACATCAGCATTGCTCGCTGGCACATTTTTCCATTCACCGCACCAGTTGCTAGAAACAGCAGCTGGACCACACACACACCTGTCGTGTGTCGAGCCTGATCGACACACGGTGCAATGTACCAGTTGGATGGCACTTACCGATTGGTGTAGAATTTTCTGTTTCCTACAACGAGCTATAACGAAAAAGACAAAACATTAATGAGCTGATTCCTAGCTGTGGAGCTAGTCAGTGGGGCTTTGATCTTTCCACTTGGTCGACTTCGCTTTATTTACAATGCAAAAGGAAACCCGGTTAGTCCTCTGCACCTGAAAGGTCGATCAAATGCTTGCCAACTGCGGGACTTTGGATGACTCATCTAACAGAACGACTTTTAAATGCACTTATTTATAAAGTTTGAAGCATTTCTTACGTTTCAAAGTGCCTGAACTACCCATTCTAGGCATAGAAAAAGAACAAAATTCATTATTCATTAGCTGAAACTGCACTTATCACGTGCAAAGGGGCGTAAATAATGCGCTGCCCGCCATGACGAACCATCGATCTGGTAGGGCAGGCTGGCAGGTCGATGCAGCTTATCGTAATGTGTAAAACAAGTTGCGTAAAGAGCCCCATTAACGTTGACTGACCTTCTCCCAGCCAAAAGATTCCCAATTTGTTCCAACACAAAAAAAAACAATGGTTCGATTACAAATAAAATGTTAAACGTGATCTAATTTAGGGTTCAGCGCCGTGACACAACTGGTACTGCCCCGTATAAACCAGTTGCACATATTGTCGATAAAGTACCGGTCTCCTAGCACCATGAGTTTCGTGTATTGGGCACTGTGCCAACATAATTTATGCTGCATCTTGTTTTTAACTGTTGTGCAGAGAGCACAAACTAACACACGCACACAACTTTCGCTTCCGTATCTTAAATCCAAAGCTGTTCACCGTCGACACGTTAAGTGTAGCAAACCCGAACACCATCATCCACCGTCCACACGATTCGCACGTTTATTCCATTTAGTTTTGTGTTTAATTTGTGTCTTGCATCGAGGGAAGCCGGCGAACCGTGAGAGAGTGCGAGTTTGCCATTTGTTCGCGCGACGTGCCGCTGCCAGGCCTGCCTCGATGGGTCTTTTGATTTTGGTGTTGTGGAGTTCGCCGTGGCGTAAACCTACCGTCCACGGGTACTAAGGCAAGACGGCAAAGCAAACGATCCATGGGTGAAAAAAAGCTTTAGCGAGAGCGCTGCTGTAAACATTATCATGCAGTAACCTTGACTGCACGCCACAGCACGGAAAATATAAATTTTCAGCAGCCTTCCCTCAAAGCACCCATTCATCCATTTTGGGGGTCGGTTGGTCATTCCATTATGCAATTTTGAAGGGGGGGGGGGGGGTCTTTATCAGAAATTGCTTACCCACAGCGTGTAGCTTAATGATCGTGGGAGTTAGATACAAATTCGCAAGCTAAACATGAACAACATAATACTAACTGGCAGTTTCAGTATTTAAGTACGCTAACGTGTAAGACATAGCTCTACTAACTGCATTGCACTTTGAAAAGGCTGTGTCGTACCCCTTCTCCACCTTCTTCGTATTACAGTCGATTCATTTCTCTTAAGGGTCATCCACTTATCAATCTTCGAGGGCATATATGTAGCAATGTCGGGGCAGTCTGTCGCTCGTGAAAGTTACTTCACCACCTTCTTTCGGCCACAAGATCTTTGGCCACGCATCGTTTACTTGCGCCCACGGGCCATAAATGCCGGTCAGCGCGTCTGCCAGCACCTGCACCTGCGGGGCAGACAGCAGCTGGAGGTTATACTTGATTGCTGATTGGCTCGAAACCACGTATCCTCCAGCGAACCCATTTATGCTTCCCGTCATTGCTCTCATGCGCACACACATCGCCTACTGTGTCTTGAACATTTAGAAGAATCACACATAAAAGTTATCGCACTGTAGTAGGGTTTCTTTTCAGCAGCTGCAAACAGCTTATGCTCAGAACGCATCGAGTTTTGCACAGAATGGTGCTCTTCTTTTGCACCTTCACACATCGGGCAGGTGCTGGCGCATAAGAAGAATGTTTATCGGCCTCAGGATGGCGGGTGCAGAACCGGCGCAACATGCAAACAAAAACAGGGATATCTCGCAAACACGCACGGCCCGTTGTTAGCTTAAGCACACTAGTGTTTTTCTTCGCTGTTTCTTTGCCCGTCATCTTGTTAGCACATTTTTGTTGCTGTAAACAGCTGCTGGTTTATCTTATCTATCACCTTGCTGTATGCACATTAACGTCAAATATCACGAGCTAATGAACTCAACAAGAATGCGGAACACACACTGTGTGCTGCCGAAGGTTAACATATCGCCTACTGATCATATATATCCACCATCCGCACTACTTGGAACTGACCGTCGATGACGTATTACGAACGTTGGAATCATTTTCACAATTATTGCTTACAACATCGAAATTCCGGTTATGCAAAGTTGAAGAGAAGCTCGATGTCGAACACACAGGCGCTGGCTATGGACAGCACTTGCATGGTCACTGATTCCGTAACGATACTGAAGCGTGGTTTTGTGATCGGAGAAGTGCGTTAACCACAGATGGTATTGCGCGTATATGCGACACCGATAACGTACGTGCACCACACCACAAACACAACCGATTAAAAGCATCACGAAAAGCCCTATCCCCAATGCTGCTAACCCCTACTGTCAGGGGATGTAGAGTCACCAAAGGGCCGCAACTAACATAGTATGTGTGAAAAGCGTTGCCGTTAGCAACGCAACCAAAAGTTTTCCGCGAAACGGACGGGGTTTGCGAATCTTTATTTTATCATTTTCAGCTCTAATCGCTCAAACGCTCTTTCACTCCGGCAGCCTCATCAATAAACAGGGGAAGGTCTTGGCAGCGTTCCGCACGCTGGTTTGGCGATGGATTGTTTTCCTTTCGCAACGCATTTTTCATCGTGCACCCATTATATGCACACCGACAACTCACTAGCAGCACAGATGACCTACGCCCCAAACCCAACACAGGATGCTCGTGAAAGATATACAGCGATAATAAGCCACAGCACGCACAAAACGCTGGCATTTACTATTCTATGCGTCGAGACGGGTAATGTACACACATTCCATTCAGCATCTCACTATATTGCGTCCACACACACATACATACAAACACACACACACAGCGTATCGAATCTTTTCTTTCTGGCATCACAAATTACACAAATTCTTAACTAATTTACAAACTTTGTCGCAAACCCCGCTTACCGAATGCTTACATCTAACCGATAAGTGCTCCACCCGTTACGGCAACCTGTTTTCCTTGTGGCGGAAAAACGACAAAAATATCCTCCCAACAGCGACACAACAAAAGCGCGTCCGCGACTACGGTTCGCAAAGTTTACAGCACCCCAGTAGTGCAGACCCGGTTAAACCGTGTTGGTGCACGGATAATCGGATAGCAGTCTTCACTGTCAACATTTGCATGATGTTAGGTGATGGTCTGTACATAGAAGATTCGTTTGCCTAAAATCGAACATTGAAGTATCTACCCCGTATTTCAAAAGCCCATCAAACCAAGGTCTCTTTAGGAATCAGGTCTCGTAAACCTTTGGCAGCTCACCATTTTGGTCTCCCGTTTTGGACTGCATGCTGTGAAACGCGTTTGAAATTTTGAGTTTTGTAAAACTCACAAAGATTTATTAAATAATAGGGTAGGTGTACCAATTATGGACGAGTTTGTACAGCGTTTTTACGTAAACAAGGATTATTAAAAATCTACGCAAAAAAATTTTCCAACAAGGGTGACAAAAATAGGCATATATCTTAGTTACATTATCGCTTTCACTTTTGATAAATTGAGAACTTTAAACAAAAGTTAAAACAATTTTCCTAATCCTTATCCATGTACCAATT
>KB670236.1:210869-225565 GCA_000349105.1 Anopheles epiroticus | reverse complement strand
ACAACGTTTGGTGCTAGCACAACAATTGGTACACATACCCTATTATTTAAAAAATTATCTTACTGTATGCATCACACCTTGGCTGTATATACTTTTCCATTCCTCATGCAAACGTCATTTACAAGAGCGTTGCCTAAGCCAAGCACACCTTGTTGTTCAATCATTGCTGTCAAACTTTGGCGGGCTTTTCTCGTGTTGCGCGATTTGTGTAAATTGATCAGTTCCGCGTTTGGTTTGTGCGTTCGCGATACTGCGATTGTACAAAGTGGACAGTGAAAGTAGAACAAAGACTATATTTCTACATCAATCATGAGTGATGAGGAAGATATTCTGTCTGCCAGTGGAGAAGACGATGATTTTTCTGCCAGCGAAGACGAATGGTTACCAACGAAGGATAAGAAGAAAAAGCCGGGCAGAAAGTCCAAACACGAGAGTAGTTCCGACGAGGAAGATGGTGAAAGTTCGGAATACTCTGAAGAGGAAAGCGATCTGGATGATTTTGTTTCCAGTTCGTCGAAAAAGAAAGGGAAACAACCAACGGCTAGGAAAAGGTAAGTATGCGATGTATAGTGGATTGAGGTGCAATTAATTTATACGATCATGCACTAAAATCACTTCCTGTTGCAGAACGGCTGACAAGTCAACTCCCAGTCAGGAAAAGCAGTCGATGGGAGGAAATAAAAGGAAACGTTTATCGCCCGGTTTGCGGGACAGACTCTATCAACAGTACAAAAAAGACTTGCTCAAAGAAATAGCTCCTGTCAAGCCGCCGCTGAACAGTAGCGTTTCGGATATTTTGCAAAAATGTCAATTCCAGCGATCAAAACCGAAACCATCCGTCGAAGCGAAATCCTCAACAGCGAACGATTCCGATAGCAGCGGGGATGATCATTTGGTCGATCCGGGAAAGCTCGATCTAGGTGCAAAGTTCTTTGAGAAGGGCGCGCCGCCACCATCCGAACCGTCGGGAAGCAAGGACGGTCCGCCGCATTTCGACGTTAACGCCGGAATGCGCCTGTCGGACAGCTCGGACGGCGAAGGGGGCGACCAACATACCGGTGAGGAATCATTGCCAGCCTCGATTCCGAAGCAGGCCGCTGACAAACTGATCAGCCATATCAATCAACAATCGAGTGAATTTATGAATTTTACCAATCTCGACCAGTTCACGGCCAAGTTGGAGGAGGCGAAAATGTTTCTCAAAAGCTACCAGCAACGGGAAACCGACGGTAAGGTTTCGCCGGATCCCACCGCACCTTCACAAACGAGCGAGCAGAAAAAGGAGAACGTGTCCAGCTTGCTGGCGATGGGTGAGACGGATCTCGTCAGTTCAGCGGGAGCGAAGAAGGCATCAGCAGCGATCGACGCCAGTTCAGATTCGGATTGGGAAGAGGTAGAGGCCGGCGATGGCCCGAAGGGTAAGGACAATGAGGAAGCTACTAAACCGACCGGAGAATCCGGCGGATGGCAGGTTACGATAGAGATGGAAACAGCACAAAGTAGGCGAAAGCGCCGGGAAGAGCTGGAAATGGAACTGTACATTAAGCGGGAAATCAACAGAGTGAAGCGAAAAATTCAGCTCAACTATCACAAGAGCAGCGTATTGGCTGCGGTTTGCATCGGGCGGCGCGTGAACGACATAATCAACAGCAGCCCCATCCGTGGTCTGCTGATGTCGGTGATGCAATCCAAATGTAGCGAGACGAAAGTGAAATGGGACGAGAAAAAGATGCAGAATTTAGCGGCCTGGTACAAGCAGGAGTTTACGCTTGTATCGAACGATTTTCTTTCGCCGCGAAATGGGTGCCATTTGAGCTTTGCGCTTATGTTAGCTATTTACACGCGGAAAATTGCCTGCCGGTACGATTACGTACTGCTGTTTTTGGCATGTCTTCGTTTGGCCGGCGTTCAGGCACGGCTCGTCTTGTGCGCCAATGTACCACCGAAGCGACCGGCAATGAGCGATTTGTGTCCGATGTCCGAGCGACAGATAAAGGAAAAGATTGAAAAGCGTGCATCGAATAGCGGGGCTGTGCACAAACAGGAAGAACACGTTAAAGCACCTGACGACCCAGTACAAAAGAAGATCACCGAAGGGAAGAAGAAGGAAAAGGACCCACCTAAAATCAATCTACCAAGTGCGACACAAAGCGAAGGGAAGAAGGAAATATGTTCGATAGCTACGTTGGCAACAAAAGAGAATCCAGCACCAACAAGACGATCACCTCGGGGTATTAGCACAGTAAAGAAAGAAGTCGCACAACCAAGGGCAGCGACCACTAGAGGACGGAAAGCGTTAACTACACTGAACATCCCTCAGCTGGATGGAGGCGATGATCAAGTGATTGCCCCAATTTCTACCATTCCGGTAACACGTTCGCTACGCTCCAGATCCGTTTCGGCCGTTCTTGCAGAATCTCCTGGTTCCTCACCGTTCGCAAAGCGAAAGTCAAATACTCCTACCGCCAACGTGGATGCTACAGCACCCAAGTCACAATCGATTGCTACACGCAAGAGAAAGCTTTTTGCCACCCAGCCAGAAGTAAAGGCTGTATCCCCGACAGCAACCCGTACGTCGGCCAGAAAGTCTGGCAAGAAGACACCAATTCAGCAGGAAGCAAAGGAGCCAAGGGTTAAGCGAAGAACGATCCGCCCAGATCCGCCTTCTGACGATGACGCTTTTGAGGTGACGAGTAAGGTCTCCAAACATGTCGCTTCTTCGAGCAAAGATGAGAAAGACGTTGCTAAACGTACAGTTACAAGAAAACAAGAAGATTCCAAGCCGGACAAACCGGCGAAGCTACCGACGATTGTACTGGAGGACATTGCCAATAAATCCACCGAAAGCGAAAAGCTGGCGGAAGGTGCTTCTTCGTGTACGGAGGGAGAAACTGTGGCACCAAAAAAATCGAAAGCACCGGCACGAAAACGTACAACACTATCCCGGAACAAGAAGCAAAGCACTCCCGTTTCGGACGACTCTGCAGAGGATAGTGATTTTGAGGTGCGCAAAAAGTCTCCCAAGGAGCAGAAAAAGAGAACTAGCTCGGCGACAAAAGCGAAACGGTCGCCTCGTGCTGCAGCTCGCCAGAAGCCAGCTGGAGAAGACCAGGAAAATCAGCGTAAAACGGATCTGTGGATCGAATTCTACTGTGAAAAGTCGAAACGATGGACCACGTTCGATCTTGCCAGCGAGCAGGTGGACTGTGTGAATTTGATTGTGGTGAGTTTCCGGACACTTTCTAGTACCCCCAAAGTGACCTACAGATTGTTAATGTCTTTATTTTCTTTCTATTTATCAGCGCAACGCTCCCAACCCAATAGCATATGTGTTTGGGTGGAATGAGGGATATCTGAAGGATGTAAGTGCACGCTACGTAAAGAACTGGAACACGACCTGTCGAATGTTGCGCGTAGAATCGGCCTGGCTCGAAAAGGTTCTGCACCCGTTTGTAGGCGAAAAAACCGAAATGGATACGCTGGAGGAGAAGGAGCTGAACAAACTGGACGCCGATAAACCGTTGCCGCAAACGATCAGTGAGCTTAAGAATCATCCACTGTACGCGTTGCGTCGTCATTTGCTCAAATTCGAAGCTCTGTACCCGCCGGAACCTCCTACGCTGGGTTTTATCCGTGGCGAGGCAATCTATCCGCGCGAGTGTGTGTACACGCTACAGACGCGCGAAAAGTGGTACAAACAGGGAAGGGTAGTGAGGCCGTTCGAAACGGCCTACAAAGTGGTCAAGTGCTGGAAGTACGACCGACCGAACAATAACTGGCTGAAGGATCAACCGTGCGACATCTTTGGGCTCTGGCAGACGGATGAGTACGATCCACCTACAGCGGAGAACGGTATCGTACCACGCAACGAGTACGGCAACGTGGAACTCTTCACCGAAAAGATGCTTCCGAAGGGAACTGTCCATCTTAAGCGTACGTATTGTGGGGTTTTGCTGGTTTTATGTTGTTTTCTAATGTAACTCTATTCCTTTGGATTGTAGTGCCGGGTTTGAACAAGGTTTGCAAACGACTCCAAATCGACTGTGCACCGGCACTGACTGGGTTCGATATGGCAAAGATGCGTGTTGTGCCGGTTTACGACGGATTCGTCGTGTGTAAAGAGTTTGCCGAACAGGTGGTCGAAGAGTGGTACAAGGAGATGGAGAAGGAAGACCAACGTGAGCAGGAAAAGCTGGAAAAACGAGTGTACGGCAATTGGAAGCGACTCATCAAGGGTTTACTGGTGCGCCGCAAGCTACAAAACAAGTACAACTTTGATAATCTAGCACAGTAACGAGGGATGATGCGAGGACGGCCACGCCATACATTTTATCTGTAACCGAAATATTCAGCCTTACGAGTACAATCTCAATTTCAAAACATTTCCATCAAATGTACCTTACCATTTTTATAGTATTATATTATGTGTTTATTGTGTTTGAGATTAAAATATACATTTGCTTTTTTATATTACAAACAGAAATATTTATTTAACCAAATCGAAATAACAACTGTAAGTAAAGCAGAACGTTCTCTGGAATAAAGCATGAGTGGAACGTACTGACGTTATTGGTACCCTCGAGTAGGTGAACCAACGTTCCCGGATTAGAATACGGAAAGGACAAGAAGACTTTACAGAAAAAAAATAAAAGGTAGTGGTCATTTAAAGCATTTATTAACTTGCTTCTTTACATTTTGGACATACATTTCATTTTGTTCGGACATGCCTTGGAATAAATCTACGCAGTACGCTGCTATCGTGAAGAGCCATCGGTTGATACCTCCCTTGAAGAACAGTGAAGGATGCCCTTATATCATGGGAAAAAGGGAATCTTCTAAAGGAGGCGTGGTAGGCCCAAGCTAAGGTGGAAGGATGGTGTAGAGGCGTCTGCCATCAATACCGGGATAATGGATTAGCAGACGACGGCGCGAGACCGGTTTGGCGGTTGTGGCGCCCGATAAGTATGAAGATGTCTTTACCGTGCACCGAATCACACTTGAGAAAGCATCAGTAAAAAAGCTTTTCGACGTTCAACAGACTCAAAAATGGCTACAGAGGCAGCTAAAATGCTTGGACGTATCGGCTTAACTGCTGAAACAGGTAGTAGTCCACGACAAGTAAGTGAGTAGACTGTTCTAGGTTTGAACTTGATTCTTGTTTTTTAAGAACCGTGTTTTACTCATTGCTTTACTTTAATAAATGCTATTAATATACATTATCCGTTTTAAGGCATAATCATCGTAAGGTTGGAGGTATGATATATCAATATTATCTCTATAACCGCTGGTTAAAATAAAATTTAATGTAATATTTACATTTGTAACTCCCCGTTGCGCCGATAAATTCACCTACTCAATTAAATAGTTTTAAGTATTTTACCAACTGTTTAAATTTGTACCAGACTTAATAAGGCTAAAAGTATGATATATTACTATGGTTGTACATCGTACATGTTATTACATGAGAAAGGTTGAAGCAGAACTCTGCGACTACAATCTCACCTGATATGCACTGATAACCATAAAAGTACAATGACCATATGCGTCGAAGCCAAGCCAGCTGATAAGCGAAAAAATCAAAAACGATAAAAAAAAAACAAAACAGCGACAGCGAGTCAAATTTAAGTAAGCCGTTCTCAACTCCAGGGGTATCGTTAGGCAACACACACTGGCACACACACTGGCAGTCTCTTTGTGAGAAGTTCTCCAAATATCAATACAGTCTTCCCCGTCTATTTATGGACTACTCCGCACTTCACCAACCCCCCTGGTTATGTTCTTCGCGAACATTAGGAACAAACAGAAAAAAAGTTATCTTCATTAACGGTCAACCGATGTGTACACATACGCTCCCAGTTGAACCGCGAGTGATGATGGCATCCGACGCTCCACAAACACGAACGCAATTTTTCGACCGCACATTCCAACCGCGAGATTCAAACGCATTATTCACCTTCTGGTCACGGTGCGAGTAGGTTGTACGTGGAGTTCATTTAACGTTTTTCCATTCATCGGTTTACTGTTGAGATGTTTCTCACGGTAACATTGCTGGTGACGGCCATCACCTTCGTGTACGTGTATCTGACATGGTACAACAACTACTGGAGCAAGCGGGGTGTTCCGGGACCTCAACCGCGGCTCCTGTTCGGTAACTTTCCCAGCTTCATCTTGCGCAATCGTCCGTTCGTGGATGATTTTCAAGAAATTTATGAGTAAGTTTTTGCTCCGAGTCTCCGATTATATGTTACCCGATACATGAATGACAAAAGGCTGTTTCCCATCGTTTTCTGTCTAGCCAGTACCGGTCGAAGGGCAATGTGATAGGAGTCTTCAATGGCCGGCAACCGGCAGCACTGGTGATGAAGCCCGAACTCATCAAAGACGTGCTGATAAAGAACTTCAAACAGTTTCAAGATAATGAGTTTGCCGATTCGATCAGCAAGGACAGTGATCCCATTTTCGCGCGTAATCCCTTCATGCTCAAGGGCGAGGAATGGAAGGAAAAGCGGGCCGAGGTAACACCGGCTTTTACCACGTCTAGGGTACGTTTTGAAAAGGCAAACAGATAGCACACTATTTCAGAGCTAATAGTTGATTTCCACGTTCCCTGTATTCCTCCGTAGATGAAGGCTCTCTTCCCATTCGTGGAGGATGTCTCGAACCGAATGAGGCAGTACATTACGCAGCA
Organism: Anopheles epiroticus; assembly: GCA_000349105.1. Classification (NCBI taxonomy): domain Eukaryota; kingdom Metazoa; phylum Arthropoda; class Insecta; order Diptera; family Culicidae; genus Anopheles; species Anopheles epiroticus. Next base: position 218,877 of record KB670236.1, on the reverse strand, counting down.
CAACTCCAAGGGGCCGATCGAGACGCGAGAGCTGTGCGCCAAGTACACGACCGACGTCGTGTCAAGCTGCATTTTCGCAGCGGATGCACAATCGTTCACCCAGGAGAAGGCTGAAATACGCGAAATGGGCCGGAAGCTGCTGGAACCAAACTTCCGCATCGTTATTATGTTTTTGCTGATCGGATTGATACCTGCGCTAAAGAAGCTAATCAAGGTATCGTTCGTGTCGAAAGAAATCGAGCAGTTCTTTACTGACCTGATGGAGAAGGCAATTGCATACCGGGAACAGCACGATGTTAAGCGCGTTGACTATTTGGACCATCTGATGGCGTTGCGTGCCAAGAAGCATCTCAGCTCACTAGACATTGCCGCACACGGTGTAACGTTCTTCATCGATGGCTTCGAAACGTCCAGTCTGGCAATGTGTTTTACGCTGTACGAGCTTGCGAGAAATCCCGAATGTCAGGAAAAGCTGCGGAATGAGCTGATGGCCGCTCGAAACGATGACGGTAATATCGATTACGATGCTCTGCTCGAACTGCCGTACCTTGATCAAGTGTTGTATGGTAAGTGTGGGATACAATCGTGGTCACGTTGATGGAACATTGTGGTACAACGATTACACCCCTTTACAGAGGCTCTGCGCATTTGGCCCCCGGCTGCCTTCCTGTCCAAGGTATGCACCGTACCCACTGAACTGGAGGTTGCCGACGGGAAGAAGGTGCTGATCGAACAGGGTCTGCCGGTAATGCTACCGGTCTGGTCCGTCCAACGCGATAGCGAGTATTTTGAGAAACCGGAACAATTCAATCCAGACCGCTTTGCGCCTGAAACGGGCGGTACCAAAGTGTACCGTGAGAAGGGTTGCTTCATACCGTTTGGGGACGGACCGAGACAGTGTCTCGGCATGCGGTTTGCACTGATGCAGGTTAAGCGGGGTCTGTTTGAGGTTATCACCAAGTACGAGATATCGCTCAACACGAAAACACTACAACCTTTGCAGCTGGACCCGAAAACGTTCATCGTTTGTCCGCTTGGCGGTATCTGGTTGGATTATAAACCAATTCAGGGTTAGCAGATACGTACAGACTGGATCATATGTGCGTGATTAGAAGTAATGAATGAGTCAGTTCATTGGGTTTACATGTTGTTTTACATTGTCAAAAGATACGAGATTTCATCAGCGTCTTCGTCTATACACAGTGTTTTTTTTTGTACTACAAACTTTGCAACAGTTCGTACAATACTAAATAGATGTGTAATATTTTATATTCCCAATAATTTAAACATGATTTAAGCGATACCGCCTGGCCGCTACTAAAGAAATAAAAAAATGAATATGATGATTTAACCATTTTGTACAGCAAACTGAAATGACGTATTTTTTAAAAAGATACCTTAAACAAGTGTTGTATCTTTGTGTAATGTTTTGCGTTAAACCCCCTAAAAACGAAGACAACAATTCCAATTGCGAACCTAATACAAATGCTTCGTAGTTTTTGAAGTATAAATCGCCATTCTAATTTTTACTAAGCTAATGGAGCACAATTGTATGGTTAATATACACTTAACTAAACTCTGCACATGGTGGTCTAATTGGTAACGGGTCTGTTAAATATGACCCGACGTTGTATCGAATCCAATTCCCGTTGCAGCTCTCATACGCGGCAGAAACACAGTCCTTCAGATGCATGATCAACAATTTTGCAATGGATGGATACACTAAGTAACAGTAAAAGCCCAAATTACATTAGTGCTCTGACTGGTAGGCTTTTTGACGCTACAAGGGTTGTTGTTGCCAACTACGGAGCTCTGCGCAGACCACACTCAATCGATTTCTGAAGACGTATTTTGAAAAGCACTTATGACTTATTTTCTGGTATCGACCTATTTTACGCTACATCACAGAGAAGTTATAACTGCTAAAAGGAATTACATATAATGCATTTAGTTTAACATCTAAGGCATTATGTGTTCTTAATTTTCCAATCGTTGCACTGATCGCACGCAAATGAGGTTGGGAAGGCTAATGTAGTAGAAATTGAAATTCGAATGCATAAATTTGATTTTTTTTATTAAACAATTTGTTCAATCATAAAAATTATGAAATTAGGATGGTTTTGCGAAAAAAAAAATACGATAATCTTTAAATACTAATATTACATGTTTGGTTACAAATTCGTTAAATCTACAGGTCAGTCAAGAGCAATGCCAATGAAAAACTTTACGATACTTTACGATTTTTAATATTAGAAAGAAATATAGTACACAAACTACCAAACTCACAGTCCCATCGTGTCAACCGTCCCAACGAATATTCTATTGATAAATCAGATTTTAATAGTCTACAAAATTAATAAGTAAACTTGCCCGCTTAGATTGCAAGCCAGCGGAAGAAATGCGCTGAACAAGATACTGCACAGAAAATAAACAACACTAGGTGTCGCATCAATTGAACTCAATTGCTTTAGCCGGCCATGAGTTAGCAGTTTTTTATCGAAACTAATACACGCGCAAGGGAACTGATTTGTTTCTTGGAAGCGATACTATCTCTCTGGGAAAGGGCGAAGGGAAACATCCCAGAAGCCGGCTATCTCATCCCTACTTTGTTACTTATTGGCGTTTAAAGCTCTGTTATTACATGCTATTCACCAAATGCTACTAATATCCATAACGGACATAGAAAAAAAAATAGTTTCATAATTGTGATAGCATTTAGCAGATGATTCCCTTCGCCAACATTATTCTACCATTTCTTCAAAACATCGGGTGCAGACTCCATTCATCTGACACAGTCGGCATCGATCTGTTTTTGGAACGCATTAACTAATACATTTGCACGAAATTCTGTCGATCTAGTTGAGTTCGAAGCAGCAACAGCAAATAAATAAAAAGACACATTTGGTGGGTCGAACGGTTTGCAGCAGAAAAGCAACGGGAACACAACTAAAAACTGTCCTGCTTCCACACTAGAGGAAGCATGCGTGGTTTGACCGGTCTCGTCTAACATGGAAGCATTGCTGGAAACAGAATCCAATAGCGTATGAATATGACCTTGATTTGGGCCCATATGGTGGACAGACGCGGAACAAATTGCGTAGGGTGCAGCTCAGGGTCAAAAGCAATGCTCGCTGCTCAAGTATTATCTGTACATTAAGTAATTCATCACCTTTTTTTTTAAAAAAAAAGAACATGTACTATCGCAACTGATTGCGAATATTAAAACACACATTGTTATTTCTCGAACAAATTACGTAGGGTGTGTTTCACGTATTATCTGTAAATTTAGTAATTTATCTCCTTGTTAAAATAACGTATACTATCACAACTGATTGTGAACATTAAAACACGTTTTCGTTTTTGTTTCTTTTAAATACTGCCTTTTCATTCCAAGAATCTAACTTACTCCAATCAATAGTAGCGCAAATAAACCTGCAGCTTCGTTCGGGTATGCATGATTTCATCGTGCGTCCTATTCCAGCGAAAAACTGCCCCTTCCTTTCGCGGGCGGCAAATGCATATGCTAAATTTAAAATTAACTAACACCACGGGCTGCCACTAAATGATATTTCTACCAACACATGCCACCAGCTGGCGGCCAACGTCAGCATTTGAACAATGTTATCGCGCATGAGGACCTTTAGACTGGGTGTGCAAAATAGTACCAGCAACGGTAGCGACGGCCGAATGAAATCATGTTGCGACCGACAGATTTGAAATCCTTCACCAACGCAACACACCACAGCCTGGACCAGTTCTGATCGGTCGATTGAGTCGATCGGAAGCAGTTCGATAGTGAGAGCGGAAAATATTGTGACACAAAAGAACGGTTCTTCTTTCGGTAGCAGTTAGACACAGTTGAAGTTAGCAAAATGTTGCTCCTGTTATTCGGAATCGTTGTGGGTTTCGTTGCGTTGGTGTATCTGTTCCTTTCGTGGGAGTTTGGATTTTGGGAAAAGTATGGGGTAAAGGGACCGAAACCAAAACTGCTGCTCGGTAACATACCATACCTGTTGACTAAAAAACGGCATATCGTCTACAACTATGATCAAATTTACAAGTGAGTGAGAATTGTGTTAATTTTACTTCGAGCGTGCATAACAACACTTTTACTGGGTATATTTAAGCAGTGTATCGTGTTTAAGCTCTCCACTGTTGCCTAAATTGTTACTGACAAGTCTAATCCTCCATAATATGTACCGAGTAACAAGGAATGAAAAAAAATACAAGCCAAGCAGCTTGATCAGATCGTTACACCAAAGAAGTGAAGTTAAAATTGTATGCATGTGGTTTTGAACTACGAGTTTGAATGTAGATCACTGTACGTGTTATTGTTGCATTTGTGCATTGCCATTGATTTGCCGTTACTAAATGCGACTAAAATTTTGACTCGAAACTATTTACTCCAGGATTATGCGCTCAAACATACGACTTTCAGAATGATTGCTTCACAATTTTCTTTCCAGCGAGCCACTACTAAACTAGTACACTTAAATAACACTCACCAGTTGTTTGTGTAAAACACAGCAATCGAGAAACGCCCTTAGGACGTGCTTTATTTAATTGGTTTCATCTGCCACAAACCGTCGTTGAGATAGTGACAGTTTTCCACACCAACGCCCTTGTTTACTTTGGCACTGGAAAGAAACAACACGAAAATATGTTTCAGTGCATAATGTACGACGCCCGGTACAATCGATGGTGCTTAAAATCCTAAAAATCAATACTCACATATCATCGGTTGACATGGCAGTCATTCCGATGGCCAGTGCGTGCTGCTTGCCCTCGGCCATTATTGCCACCACCGTTCCCTTTTCCACCTTGGTCATGCAAGCCCCCGGTGACGTTAGTCCGGGGCACATAATGTTCGCTCCGCTTAGTACGAACCTGATGGCACCCTTGTCGACCTGCTCCATTGGCAAGAAGAATGGAAACCGATGGAACAGTTTCAACGTCGGCATCCATGGCCCATCTCTGTGGCGGAAGAAAACCTGCTCGCCGGCGCCATTGATTAACAGTTCAACGTGGTCGTGACTGAAACCGCGCCCAAAAATAGCACATGCAATTTAGTTTCGATTAAAAAGGTCGTATTGATGAACATACAAATGCACCACTCACCACTTCACTATCCGGAAAGCATCTTTCTTCGGTAGCACTAGGTCGATATGGTTCTCGATGGTAGGAAACTGCTCGATCAGCTTGGCCCGGATGCCTTTCTGGACCGAGGACTTTAGCTGCTGCACTCCTGACACGCTTTCTTTTTCGTCAAACCTTTAAAAAGATTTTAGTATTGCTTACTTTTTACAGTTTCCAACAGAAACGTACACCTGTATTACTTACTTCTTGAACATCGTGTGGCAGAAATACGGCTTGTGGCTTGTTTTGGACGAGTTCGGGTTTTGACTTTTGTGCAATCGGTGCTGCCAGCGATTGACAGCAGCGGTGTTGATGCGTACAGTGTTGCCAACGCGTACAGTTCTTTTTCAAATTTTAATATATTATATGTGGCGGTTTCACAAGATTCATATTTGTTTCTGGAAAGTATTTGCAAATTAAACACTTTTAATGACGATAGATTGTTATAATTGAAATGATAATGGTACATTGTAAATATGTAAAGGTAATGATCTAGTTTCATGTCAGAACAAAGTTTAATTAGATTTTCAGATATCTGTTCCTAAACCAGAACATTATGAAAAGGATTAGGTTCAGTTTAAGATTCCAAATTGTTCGGAAATAGGTGTTAGAAATCGTTTTAACACTTATTTTTTTGCCTTTTCTTTTTCAACAGTGATTACAAAAACGAACCTGCCATTGGGTACTATAGTATTCGAACGCCTCAACTGATGGTACGTGACCCTGAGCTAATAAAAGAGGTGTTGAGCAAAAGTTTCCACAACTTTTCCGCCAACGATTTTTCCGATACTGTTGACGAAAAGTCTGATCCCCTGCTGGCTCGCAATCCGTTCAGCTTGAGTGGAGAGAAATGGAAAACCCGTCGAGCGGAGATCACCCCGGCCTTCACCAACAATCGAGTATGATTTTTTTGTTCATCTTTGAAACTTTTTTTTTTAATTTAATTCCTAATTTAATTCCCAATAGATTAAAGCAATGGCCCACTTAATGGACGAAGTTTGCGTACATATGACCGGTTATTTGCGAGAGCAGGCCAAATCCAGCAATGGCGTCACCACATTGGATGCTAAGGAGGTAAAGTTGGTCCATCTAGTCGCAATGTTTTTCTCTTACCCGATTTTTTCCATTATGGTTTACCTGCTAGGTCATGGCAAAGTACACCACCGATGTAGTTGCCAGTTGCATCTTTGCCATTGATGCTCAGTCGTTTGTAAAAGAAAATCCAGAAATTCGCCAAATGGGCAAGCGAATCATGAACTTTAACTTTGTAGTGCAACTTGCACTGCTGGTAACGACCTTCTGCCCATCGGTGAAGAAATTCTACAAGTTTACCTTCATCCCCAGGGACACTGAGCAGTTCTTCATTCGCATCATGCAGGACGCAATACGCTACCGGAAGGACAATAATATCAATCGCACCGACTATCTAGACCACTTGCTGCAGTTACAAGATCGCAAGCAGATCACGGATGTGGATATCGCCGGACATGGTGTGTCGTTCTTTGCCGATGGCTTTGAGACGTCCAGCATTGTGCTAACGTACTGCTTGTACGATCTGGCCAAACATTCGTCCATCCAGCAGCAGCTGCGTGAAACTATCCTGAAGGCAAAGGAGGTGGGCGGCGGAACCATGTCGTACGAGCAGTTGGTGGAAATGGGCTTACTGGAACAGATTCTTTGCGAAACCATGCGCATTCATCCACTTATTGCTGTTATGGCCAAGCGGTGCACTGCCGATACCACCCTCGTGGGCCCGAAGGATCGTAAAATATTCGTCAAAAAGGGTACCACCGTTGTGCTGCCGTACTATTCGGTTAGCTTCGATCCCGAGCACTTTTCCGACCCGCACAAGTATGACCCGAGCCGGTTCTCCGCTGAAAATGGAGGAAGCAAAGTGTACCGTGAGCGTGGCGTTTACTTCCCATTCGGTGATGGTCCGCGTATGTGTTTGGGAATGCGGTTTGCCATGACACAGGTGAAACGGGCAATTGTAGAGATAGTGGAGCATTTCTCGATTTCCGTAAATGGCAAAACGATCGAACCGTTTGAAATGGATCCGGACCAGTTTATGCTGATGCCGAAAGGCAGTATTTGGTTGGATTTTAAACCTATTGCATAATGCGTTTGTAAATGTTTTATTCTAACTCTAAAATGCAACATGTAACGCTGATTAACGATATGATGATGAAAACGACAAAAACGCTGAGTAGATTTCGTGATGCACGAAAAAAGTAAGGTTCTACCTTCACAAAAAAAAAACACTGATTCGGAATAACGAAACATACAAAGAAAGGAAAAATTTAACACTGGAACAATAAAACGAGTTACCAATAATTAGCAGACGAATCAACTGATACGATTTTCATACGCAAGAGAGCAGCAACTGGTTTCACTAAGGTCCCTATTGTACGAGATTATCAAAGTTGTACTTGTGTTGAAGCTTCCGGCGTATCAGCAATCCTTTGATTAGCTTCTTCCAATTACCATACACACGCTTTTCATACTTTTCCCGTGCTCTCTGCTCTTCGGTCTGCTGTTCCTCATGCCAAGCATCAACGACCACATCGCGAAACTCTTCGCAGACGACGAACCCGTCATATACCGGATGACTACTGCCACCGTGAAAATCAAACCCGGTCACGGCCTGGGCGCAGTCGATGCGAAGTTTTTTGCATATTCGATTCAGCCCCGGTACTGGAAAGATAGGCAGGGTAGATTATTTCGTTAGGAAAAAGTATCTCTTTAGCATCTTCAACTTACATTGCAAATGCACCGTTTTCTTTGGTAACATGCAGGGTTTGAACAATTCCACATTACCGTACGCATTTCGTGGTACGACTCCACCTTCCGCCGTGGGTGGATCGTACTCCTC
>KB670236.1:59288-208049 GCA_000349105.1 Anopheles epiroticus | reverse complement strand
CTGCTGTTCCTCATGCCAAGCATCAACGACCACATCGCGAAACTCTTCGCAGACGACGAACCCGTCATATACCGGATGACTACTGCCACCGTGAAAATCAAACCCGGTCACGGCCTGGGCGCAGTCGATGCGAAGTTTTTTGCATATTCGATTCAGCCCCGGTACTGGAAAGATAGGCAGGGTAGATTATTTCGTTAGGAAAAAGTATCTCTTTAGCATCTTCAACTTACATTGCAAATGCACCGTTTTCTTTGGTAACATGCAGGGTTTGAACAATTCCACATTACCGTACGCATTTCGTGGTACGACTCCACCTTCCGCCGTGGGTGGATCGTACTCCTCCGTTTGCCAGTAGCCGAATAATTCCAGCGGTTGCGATGGTAGCATTTGTCCGGATGACTGGAATTATAAAGTTGAACGTTTTGTATCCATAAACACTTCCCCTAAAGCAAGTGCTTCACTACACTCACCCTGTCGTATTTGGGTCGACCGGAAACAATCTTGTAGGGTGTTTCGAACATTTTCACTGTCCGCGCCTGTTTTAGCCACACTTCCCGTGCGTGTAGCGTGTGAACACATTCCCGGGCGTACACGGGCTCCTTGCCCGAGGTAAACCCGAGTGTTGGTGCATCCGCCGGGTAGATCGCTTCAAACTTGAGCAAATGTCGCTTCAGCGCAAAGTAGGGATGATTTTTGTACTCCGCCACTGTTCGTGGTAGTGGGCGCTCCTCCAGTATGCGGTTCAGCTCCCGATCTTCGGCAATATCCCTTGGAGTGCTTTGCTGAGTATCGAACGGTGCTAGAACGTTATCCATCCACTGTTGCATGATGCGATGCTTGATCGTTACGGTGAGGTAGTCGGCACAGTACCGGGCAGATACGTCCTTTATTGAACCATCGTTATTCCAGGCGAGTACGTACAGCATCGGACTGGAAGCTTGCTGGACTATTTCGTTCGCACACTCCGTCAAGCCACGTGTAACGTCCAACGGGATCCAGCGATTTTCCTCCTCAGCGTACGCTTCAATCCAAAGGTTCAGTTTGTTGCATGTGTTTACCTTCGAGCTGCTTTCCTCGTCGTCTGTTGATAGAACTTTATTGTTGAGCAGCTTTCTTGTTTTCTGACTGAATCGTTCAATTTTTACAATCTGTTTGGTCGGTGAAGGTGTGGTGGAGGTGGATTTGGATGAACCAGAGGATTTTTCAATTGATTGTGCCAGTTTAGCAGGCGTGGTTGGTCGTGGCTGTTTGGGCGGTTTGTCGTTATTTTTTGCAACATAGTCCCTTCGTATCATTTTAGACGATTCGCCGTTACCATCCTTGGAATTCTTTGCCACCGGCAAAAGTTCGGTCGGATTTTTGACGCTTTTCTCCTCTTTGTTTAATCTTTTGCCAGTTTTTGCTGCAGGCTAAAAACGACAAGCAATTTAGCAATTTGAATCAATTGTATAAACATGGACATTACATTTGATCATTTACCTTTGCAGATTCGTTCTTTTCCGTATTCTTTGTCTCATCCATTCGTTGTTTTCGCGTTTTACGCGGTGAAATACTGACCGGTTTCATAGCTTCTTTAGGCTCATTGACTTTCCCAGCCTGTGCTGTCGATGACCGCTTAGATCGCTTACTCTCCTTACTTTCGGTGTCATCTGCTCCATCTAGCTGAGGAATTTCGACTGGTGAAGACTTTCGCTTTCTGCTAGCGTTTGCTTTTTTCTTTTGCTTTCCTTCTCCGTAATCATGATCACTTTCTATCTTCTTTTTTACATCCTCAGATACCTTCACCTTCTCTTTAGCAGGTATCACCTTCAGCAGATCCGAATTGGGCAATACCTTTGGCACTGTCTGCAGTGATGTCACCATTCGACACTGAATGCCGATCGAACGAAGAAGTATTATAAACATTAAAATGTAGTCCCGTTTACAATTTGCCATCTGGGAGAGCAGCTGAAGGCGAAGAGACTTTTCCAACGACAGCCTTTTCCAGTTGTTCACAAACATCCGCCTATCCTTTAGGTCAACAATGTCGCGGTAGTATTGCATTATCTGCTGAAAGTACTGCACATTGGTGCGATCCTTTGGGTAGCACCGATCCGAGGGTATGAGTGCCTTACCAATCGCCAGCAAGGCGGGAGAGTTCAAAACGCTGTTGGTATAGTTCCCGTGTGCGATACCCATAATGATTGTTACCTTGTGCAGTACGAGCTGCGCATCTCGCTTTTCCCGATTTATCATACGCTTTATGCACGCCTCCACATCGATTTCTGTGCATTTTTTCTTCTTCTGTTTAGCTATCTCAGGTTTCAGTGTTATTTGAACCGCCTCTGCCCGTGATGAGCTCGGTTGTGCACTTTCTTCAACTTCCTCCCAGTCGGAATCCGATTCTGCCTGCTTTCTTGTAGTTTTACGAGATTTTGAAGAGGTTCCTTTGGAGGGTGCGGGTTTCTCAGTACCCGTCACGGTGCTTTTTTCGCCCAAAGCAAGCAAGCTCGAAATATCGATCGAATTGCCGGAAGTGTTCGTGGGCTGCTGCTTTTTTGTAACACTCTCCAGGTGGTTCTTTGCCGTTTCAAGGGTTTTTGTAAAGTCTTGAAAGTTTACATACGCTTTTGACGCTTCGTTAATTTTCGATATCAACTTTTGCCCCTTACTGCCAGAGCGGGTGGTATTATCGTTCTGTGGCCCATCGTTTTCGTCCTCTTCCGAGCTATCGGAAAGTTTCCCCATTCCTGCATTACAGTCAAATATTGGGGCTTCGTATTGGGTAGCGCCAGTGGTATGCATGTTCGACATAGTTGCAGCAAAAAACTTTGAATTTAGATCAAGTTTGGTCGGATCGACGAGATGTTCGTCGCCAGAGTCAGAGTCGGTATCTTGAAAAGAGCTTAGCTGTTTCGGTCCTCTTCCAATGGCAGCAGACACGTTTCCCATTCGTTTTGATGGCCGTTTAGCGATGCTTGAAAGAAAGAAAATAATGAGTAGGCAAACCACAACCAGTTCCTTCTCATAATGACGCATTAGAAGTGGGGAATTTCTAATAAAGTGGAACAAAAAACGAAACCCTTTTCGGAACAGGTAGCAAATTCCAAACCCCAAAATGTTCGAAAACGAGATTCAAGGTCACAAAAGAATATACGCACACGTGGTTGCGACAAGGCGTTCTTTCATGCCTACCTTTTCCGGGATCCACGGCCAGGCTTTGCCATATGTCTGCCTTTAGCAACGGGTTTGTGGGAAAGTTCGTCATCTTCGGAGGAGGCATCCGATAAATCGGAATCGTCATCACTATCTGAAGCATCCTTGCGCTTCCGTTTATTCTTGCCATCCGATTTTTCTGGCACCCAGTCGTCTTCGCTGGCCGAAAAATCGCCACCTGTTTCCTCACTGTCCGACATGAATGTATCACTCATTTTTCACCGAAATGGGGAAAACTTCACCAAATGCAATACAGGAGAGCAATTGCACACGCTGCTTTAGTTAAATTCACACACAAAATTAGTTGCGAAATACACACCGCACGTTCCACGGACCGAAACGCGCGCCAGTAGATAAACAACGCAAGCTGTCAATAAAAAGAGAAAGAAAAAAAATCAACAACAACAATATGCTGCCGAACAAGGTGCTTAGCTAGGATATGTGTTCTTTAGGTATCTTGAGTTTATATATTGTCATCCACAAACGGCAGTTCAAATGACAGTTGAGAGCTTGGAGTTTTTTCTCAGTTGCGATGTTTTAATATTAGAATTATTTGATTTTTAAACTTTACTGGGAAAAATCTTACACCACCAGTCAAAAGTAAAACTATTGCTTTACAGATAGAGGTTTATCGGATTATGAGCGGCATTTCACAAAATGCAACCCAAATATTTCAACAAAATGCATCTCAAATTTGTGGTGTGCCGTGTACACCCTGCTTGATCTGTTCCGCGATGGGCGAGATGTTTTGATTTGTCAATGCAATTAAATCATTTGTTGTCATCGGTGCATTACGACGTTTTCGTGGATCGTGATTGATAATAGGCAAAGAATAAAGATTTGATTACAACAAAATAGCTCAACGCAATAAAATAGCACCGAGCTCTGTTACAAAGGAGTCAGGGTTAAAATGCGAATAGTTTACGCAGAGCGGGCAAACGTCCTTATTGCTTCACTTAGACGAATATTGTAGTCGGTGTTTTGGGTAAAAGGAAAAGAAAACAAACACTTTTCAGCGCGAGATATAACGGTATTGGAAATCGGAATTTCTCTACAAAAAGCCGCTTTATCATAAAGACCATCTGGTTAGTTGGCGTAAGAGTCTTTCCGATATCGTGGTTGCCTATTGGAAAGTGTTTCCAGCGTTGATATTTTCTCCATTGAACAATAACATGAAAGTTCTCGAAAACTGCACAGGCTAAAGAGTAAACAATTCTATCGTGGAAAGCGCTGGGCGACGTTGTTCGTGAATAAATACGGTTTTGTTGTTTCTTGTACGACGATAGCGAAGCTTCGGCAGTGGGTGCAAGAGGGAGATAATCGATTGAGTGCATTGAGCGAGGGAAGCGAGGTAAAGGTGGAGTGCTGGTCGTAGTGTCCCTTAGGCAGGTAGGAACAGAGAGTGGACCATGGTGTCGGAAAACCTGTCACACTGACGTATTGACATCGCTAACATCCTGTTTTTGTTTGCAGCGGTCCTATCGTTTCCTTCGGCTGGCAAGACACATAATTCCAGATTCCAGGGAAAAAGCGTATACACGTCCCAGAAATCCATCGCAATATCTTGCCGATTCGGGATCGAATTTCAAACGGGAAGTGTTGTCTAGGGTTGTTGTTCGATCAGTCTGCTCCCCTACGAGCAGCTGAATTGTGTGCATCAGCAATGAATATGAAACCGAAGCAGCCGTACGGCAACGCTAGAAATGTCACGAAAATTTTAACTAGCCGTCCCTACTGGGATATGGAGCATGTGCTGCGGAACCGACTACGTACGGCACCCCAATTTGTGGACAGCATAGAGCTGGAGGCGGAACTTCGCGGCCACAATGGATGTGTGAACTGTCTGCAGTGGAGCGATAATGGTCAAATTCTCGCATCCGCCTCGGACGATTACCATGTGATGCTGTGGGATCCGTTTCGCCACAAGCTGTTGCACGATCTGATGACACCACACGAAGGAAATATTTTTTCTGTTAAGGTACATGCTGTTCAGTGTTCTGAAAAATTGCTATTGCGAGACGCGTCGTTCCACTAAACAATAATGCCTCCCGTTCTTCATCCACTTCCATCTCCATCCAGTTTTTGCCAAAACGAGGCAACTCCATGTTGGTTACCGGTGCCGGCGATAGTAAGACGTTCGTGTTCGACATTAACCGACAGAATGACAGCCCAATCCGGCAATGCAGTTGCCATCTGCAGCGCGTTAAACGGTTGGCCACATCGCCCCGGAATGCGCATATGTTTTGGTCAGCTGCCGAGGATGGGCTGGTGCTGCAGCATGATCTACGCCAGCCGCACGTCTGTCGGGGACAGGATGCGAACGTGTTGATCGATCTACGCTGCTACGCGACAACCATACCGGAAGTAAAGTGTATAGCAATCAATCCACAACGTCCGGAGCAGCTGGCGATTGGGGCCAACGACATCTACACGCGATTGTATGATCGGCGCATGATTTCTCCCGGCAAGGTGTGAACTGCATTACTATTATAGTGCAGAAACAAAGTAAATGATGCAGTTTTGTATGTATTTCAGATTGACAGAAACACAGACGTGTCCGGTACCGTCCTCACCGTTTCGACAGATAACATCCCGATGGACGGGTGTGTGACGTACTTCTGTCCCGGTCATTTAGACAGCAAGTACCAAGCCGCCTCTCAGCTGGGAGACATCTATCAGTACAAAGCAGTCACCTACCTCACGTTCAGCCCGGATGGCACAGAGCTACTGGCCAACATGGGTACGGAACACATTTATCTGTACGATATTACGCGCTCACGTCAGCCGGTGGTAAGTTTTGAAATGCTAAAACATGGGGGCGGACCGGTAAATTAAATACGGTTCTCATTTATGGATCATCCCTCAGTTCCTAGAATTGCCGCAGTTACCCGATGCGTCCGAGGGCACCAACCACGTTGGCGATTGTACCGGCGTGGAAGGTAAGCTGGGGGTCGAGAAAACGAAACACAAGTTTCCGCCAGACGTCGAGCAGCTGAAAAAGGAAGGCAACGCCAGCCTGGAAAAGGAAGAGTATCTGCGGGCGATCAACAAGTATACGCAAGCGATACGGAAACTGAATGGCAAGGATTGTGCCATACTGTACCTAAACCGTGCAACGGCACTGATGAAACGCAATTGGTAAATACGGTGTCTCGAGATGTGTCGCCAGGACAGGTTTGATTTTTTTTTGCTTTTGTGCATTGTAGGTACGGTGATGTGTATGCGGCTGTGCGTGACTGTCATACTGCATTGGGACTGGATCCTTACTACGTGAAGGCACACTTCCGGCTCGCCAGGGCTTTGCTCAAGCTGGAAAAGCTGAAAGAGGCACACATCTGCTTGGAAGAACTGGTACGACGGTTTCCCTCGTATGCCAAGAACCCGGGCGTATTGATGCTGGAGAAGGACATAGGGCTTGAGATGGATAAACTACGATCGCAGGCAGCTTGCGGTAGACGCAGCAGTACAGACAATGAGAATGACACATGCGCTAACAAGGAAAAGGTAAGGTCTTACTTAGTTGCTGTGTTGGGAAAGTGGTGCCAGCCGGATCACTTCAATTTTGACTATTCTTTTCTGGCAGCACTGGCGCTCAATGTCGGTCGATTACGAGCAGCGATACATCGGGCATTGCAACACAAAGACGGACATTAAGGAGGCGAACTATTTTGGAGATTCAAACTATATTGTGGCAGGGTACGTACATTTCTTCAATTTTGATGGTTTGGTACTATTTGATGTTTGCTTTTCAATCGATTTTTGTCTCTAGCTCCGACGATGGAAATTTCTTCATCTGGGATCGGCACAGTGGCATCATCCACTCGGTCTTTCAGGCTGACGAACTGATCGTGAACTGTGTTCAACCGCATCCGTACATGTGCTTGCTGGCTACCAGCGGTATCGATCACGAAGTACGCCTCTGGTCACCCCAGTCACCGGAGAAACCTCCGGTCCGTCGAACTACTGTCGTAGATAATATTGTGCACGACAATCAGACCCACATGCAGATCGATCCGTTCGATTCGATTGCACCGGACCAGGCAATCTGTCGGGCTAGTTAGCTTCTGCTGCAGCTGGTAGGTATAAACGTTTGCTTTGTGTCACTTGTGCTCGTAATAACTGCCCTCCTTGTTGCAGATTGGCAGTATCATTGATGTGATTAAAGCTAGCATTAATAAATTATTCGCAATGGCTCACCTTCAGTAACAGACTCGGGATCGGCTGTGTATGTATGTGTGTGCTCGAAGAGATAAGCAGGATAAAGGATGTGAACATGCCCCAACTGTAGTACTGATCAATTGGAACGCACCTGCAATGAGGAGACACAACCTGACAACGTCTTCTAACAACTACTACCCAATCGCAATGAATTAAGCATACCGAGCCAGTAAGGAAGCAACGATCACGACCCTTAGACAAGAAGTTAAGCCTCGCACGCAATCGCGCGTTATCCTGATACATGCAGCAAGTGCATGAGTACGCTCCCATCCGGTATCTTCCATCAAATTGTGGCAATTACCTTATTTTGTTACTAAAAACCAGTATATCCTATATATTTAACGTTCACTGGCAAATCATTCGAATTCGTATCGAATATGTATCGTGAATTTCGAGTTAAATTGATATCTTTGCAAATTAAGCAGTAGCCTTTGTCCCATTTTTCTGTTGCGCTGAATGGGTAACTGTGGCGCGTAAAACACAAGTGTGCCACAATTATTGTGTTCAGTAAAGCAGAATGTTATTTCGGTTTTCCATTGAGCTAGAATTTTACAACGGTTACGTTTTGCTTTCAAATTTCGAGTAATGATCACGTCCCCTAGATTCGATTGAATTGATTCTGAAAAGAAAAACACATATTTAACATACTACCACCATAAAGGCAAACGATGAATAGCAGTGAATAAAAACGAGTTCCAGATCCGAACCATACGGAAGCGTTGGTAAAGTTATGTTACCAAAAGAATAATGTCCGGTCAATCAATTTTTGATGTGCGGTGGAGTTGCGCCTAAACTAGCCTTAAATAGCATACGATGACAATGTTGCGAATGGTAGTAAGCTACAAAAAGCGTATGAGAGGGAGTGAGATTTAAAAAGTAATATTGAAGATTAACCGCAAAACCATCTCCATCCGGCATCCGGTGTCTGCGGCTTTTATCTTTACCGGTTTCCTCTGGTTGCCAGGCTTCACACACACAAGCTGTGTAGTGAAATGGATTTTGCAGATGCCGGGTGAAGGCAGCAATGAAGGGAAATCATAAACAGTGCTGGATCATTTTCTACCTCCTCTTGCATATTACAGTTCGAGCCTAACCACGTGCACGCTACAAAGTACGATGCAATAGTAAGTGCATTTAATCATTCAATCCCCCCGAGCTCCTGTAGAGGTGAAACGATTCGGCAAGCCTCAGATCTTTTGCCTCGTTTCGATCGATCCGGTTGCCAACTCTTTAGCTCAACTGTTGTTCTGTGTTTTCTGCAGAGTGAATAGACTATTTACTTTGTACTTTCGCTTCGCCTTGATCGTTTTTTCTTACCCAGGCAGATCTCGACTTTTATCATTCTTTTTTTTTCTCAATTCTTCCTCTCTCATCTTTTCATAAACATAATAGATTTTAATCACCATCGAATTAATCATTCGTCAGAAAGATTAACGGCGAAAAATGGAATATAAACTGCAGCGTTTCCTCCTTCCGTGCTTTTCTCCATGCAAACAGCTCGGCACGGCACTACAAAACTCTGCCCAATCGACTGAACATGATGCGGGCCGACCCATGTTTAATGTTGCTTTATCGTCCGTCTTTCTTCACGGTAACTCCATTCCAATGCACATGCAGCTCGTGCGCTGTAGATGATTGTTCGTACCACAAAACCGCCCGTATCAGCACCGTAGCATCAGGATCGCTGGTGCGCGCCCTTCGTTGGTGCGTCGTTGGTAACCTTTCAGGGCTGTTCCCGGGGGCAGGGCAGGACAGGCCAGGGTGCCCTTCTAGACGTCGGTGTGAAGTCCTTGAAGACCAGCGTGCCCCTATTAGAGCGAAGGGAGCCAAAACAGTTGCCGTTTCTTCGATAGTTGATATTGTTTCGCCGGTTTCAGGCACGGAAGATCACGATCGTGTTTTATAGTTTGCCGTGGTTACACGCACACGAAGCTCGGAGTGTATAATTTATTCTCGTTTGGATGGGTTCCTGGTATCGCTTGCCAACAGAGTAGCATGGTTAAGGGTGGGTTCTCGTTGTGGGGTTTCGAGGGTTTGCGGTGCTGATGTTGAAAATCTAAGGATCTTACATCGGTTTGTGTTTCTGTACAAATGCGATTTAAGAGTAGAGAGAGATATGCATGTTTTTTCGTTAATGTGATTTCAGCCATTCATCAGCGGGCTTCTATGTTGTTAATGAACCAGCAAAAAAAAGGATATGAATCGCTTAGCCTAAAACGTAAACGATGTTCCAACTCATAATAAAGTTTTAAATCTATTCATGCTCAACATATTACAGCCCATGGGCATAAATTACCTTGTGCGTGTGGACGAATGTGTTTCGTGTAATTGCCTCAATCAGCCAACGTGTCATCACTATCACATCCGAGCCCGAGGCTTCCATGTTACCAGCCAGTATGTACCGGAATTTCCACGTACTGTCCGTGTGTGAAAGAGCGGGAGACTGAAGCACAGAGTTTAAGGAACGAAATTGCCAACGTCGAAACCGAACAGGATAAGTCGTAAATGATATGCTGAAAAGCGCACGCATCCACAACCCGTTTGCATATGCGTTCCTATATCATTAAGTAATATGTTTCGTATCCCATCAGTCTCCAGGCAATGGGAGGTTAAAAAATCCGTTTTTGGACGGTCAGGACGGAACCTCCGCGTGTCCGATTTAGTGAAGTGGAATTTGCAAATAGCAGGTGTGGCGGGCAGTGTTTGCTCCAGTGAGTGCTGGTTGGAAAGCCCTTTTTTCGCGTTCCCTGCGAGCTGCGTTAAAGGGACCACTATAGCACACACCGTTCAATATGCATAACTATGCTAATTCGTGGTGCGGTGGAACGCCAAGACTTTATAGCCTCGGCGATGTGGTGATTTTTTCCTCCAAAAAAATAAACGAGAAATCATTTAGGGCTCGGGATCGGGAAGGCAGCACAATAAAGGGAAACAGGAAAACAAAGCCGCACGAACCTTGTTGTTGATGAATTGAGGCTGGAAGGGAATGCTCGATTCCTTTTGGATGACCATTAGACGTGAGCGCGATAAAGGGCGAACATCTTAAATCGCCAGACAGCCAAGACGGGCCTGGCCATCTTTCGCCTTTTCTTTTGCCAAAGCTGTGTGCAAAACGCAGGGACCAAAAATTACTCAGAACCGATTATGCTGGCGTTTTTGGCCGTTCTGCGTGGTTCTCGTCGATCATCGGCAGTTTTTTTTTTTTTGGTCGTTGTTACTTTGCCCACATTCGAACTACACAGCATCCCACGGGAGGGCAGCATAAAGGGCAGCAGCATAAAGCATAATCACACGTGTACCACGTAAGCCCGCCCGAGCCAGTTCAAGTGTTGAAAAGCGCTTCTTAAATGGATTCTCCCGTCCTTGCCGTCGTTGGCGTCGTCGTGGATGCTTCTTTTTATTTCCACTTGTTTTTGGTTTCGACAGCTCTGCGCAGCGTTCGAAAGCGGCCAGAGCGCTTCGGGGCAACCGGTCAGTGCAAAAGGCATGAAAACATGTTCTGGAAAGACAAAAGACCAAAGAAAACAACGGCACAGCCACCAAAAAGACACACATACACACCAGCAACAGCTCGCCGTCGCTCGTCCTTGTGGCGGCAACGCAATCCTACCATCAGACCCAGAGCGCGAAGCAGCATACGAAACGATGCCAGCGCTGTGGCCGGTTTCGGTACAAGGTTTGCGCTTCGATTTGTGCAACCGACCGACGACAACGTTTGCGCCCGCGTGCAGGAACGCTGCGCGAAAAGTGTACCCTCAAAGGGCACACAAAGGCGGCTGCCCTTGCGCAAACAAGGGCATGCTCTCTCTCTCTCTCTCTCTCCCTCTCTCTCTCTCTGCTTCTCTCTTCCTGTCCCCCTTTCCCTACCTTCCCGAAAAAGGGACGAACCGCTCGGAAGCTGCTGACCATGTCCTGCTTGACTGCCGCAGTTCCCATGGCATCTTGGGTTGGTGCTTTGGAAGTGAAACCAAAACCTCCCGGCGGAGCCTTGATGGCATTTTAAGGGCAAACCGGTTTGGTTGTGTTTTTTTTCCTCTCCACTACCTTCCCTTCCCTCACACTCCCTTCTCGTTCGTTTTGCAAGTGGGCGAAGTTTTACGATCGGGAACGAAGAAGAAGGACTCGTTGGGAAAGGAAGGACCGCCACATCGACCAAAGGATGGTGCAGTGATCGGAACGTGCAGCGAGAGCTTAAAACAGGGAAATCACACGGTCTGCAAAAGGGGTGGGGGGGAGGAGGGGGGTTATGGGGGTGGAGGGAGAACCGTGGGAGGGAGTGATGGAGAACCAACCAACTGCCCTTTTGCCCTTGTTTTAGACTGGGCGCTTCTTTACGACGCTGCTGGTGTTGTTTTCGTTGCAGGTTCGAGTCACTGCTTAAGCAAGCAACGCCTGCGATCCATTGTTGTCCAGCGAGCATATTGATCGTTTTTTGAAGTGCTCTTGCTTTACAGAATGGCTTGTCTTAAATGAAATTTCTAATGCGTGGTCATGCCAAAACAATCGAACAGAATTGTTAACCTCTATTATCTTTAGATTTTTTTAGGTTTATAGCACCAATAGAGTATGAAATTACAGCCTACAAACTCTGATCTTCTTGGAAACACCCGGACCGTATGTAACACTATCACACATTCACCGCTTCGGTGCATCGTTGCATTAACGTTCGGCACGCGGAAACTCCAGCTCCCATTGGCAGTCAAATCTCGCCAACGGTGGTGGAGTTACCAGGCTCCGGAAACGTGTCACTATCGAAAGCGTTCATTTTGCACTGTACGGTCGATTTGGTTTCTTCCAACATTGATTTCATTGCCTTACCTATTGCTACAATTTGCATTCGCGCATCGATCGGTGTGAACTGAAACGGGCAAACAGTTTTGGTGCAAGCGTCTCTCGGTGTTTGCTGACAGGCTTCAGCTTCTTGCATGGCGTCATCCCGAAAGTCACTGTCCTCTGGGCGGTAGACGGCTTGATGAATTCATGGCTGACACACGGCTGGCAACACGCTCGCGCCGGATGACAAGTCGTAACAAGGAACGTGATCGCGGTACAAATCACGATTCGAGAGGATGGTGTACCTGATTGCTTTTCAACACTTCCTGTGGGCTTAAAGCGAATATTTTAACAAAGTGGTAGTGTTTAATCTTATCAAATTTAGACAGATTTTGAAAGCACTAATTTTCAGTATTTCCGTAACAATGTGTTGCTCTTATTAATGTTAAAGTATATTGATCACTACGTTATAAGCCATTTCCACTGAAAGTAAAATCCATCACCATCATCGACAACCGTTCCCAATCATTCGATTGCCTTTGCAGCCCCGAGATCACAAAATGGCTGGCACATACCGATGAAATTGCCACCACCCTAAATTAGGCAACCATTTTCGATTGATCGGTTTTGCAACGGTCGGACGTTCAAGTGTCCCACACACCGTGTCCTTCCTTCCTTCGTTACGGCAACTTTGCTGACTGTACCTTCCAGTAGGCCTCGTACGTTTGCCCCCCCCCCTCCCACCCTCATGCAACGTGGCTCCATTTATTTATTGCACCATCATTTCACGCGTCCCGAACCTTACGTTCCGAACCGATCGTTGGATGGATGGATGGAAGGCAACATATTCTGTGGGCAGTAAGTGGCGTCTCGTTATCAGTCCGAAGGCGTTACAACTTTGTTGCAAATGGAAAGCAGCAGTGGTGGGGAAGGAGGAGGAGGGGGGTCGGGAAGCGATTACAGGGGCGGAACGGAGTGCAATGAAGGGGTTGCGGTTGGAAATATGAATTCTTCTTCAGCGAGCATCTATAGCACATTGCACGAGTGGGACAAGAGTGTGCTATGCAGGTTTTTAAATTGCATCTACCTTGCGTGAGATTGGCCGACGTAGACGTAAGTGTACCGATATTCTGTTGAAATGTTTCATAGCTTCTTAACAAACGCTATTTTTGCCATTGATACAGTTTGCATGCATGTTTTACGAAAGTGAATGATAAAATATTGATGCAAAATTTTGATCCTTTACTCTTTGATTTATGAATAAGTTAATTGCTTTAGGATATTTTCTTGTACTGAATGCATATGTAATAGATATTTAATAATCTAAAAATATTTTTCTTTATTTTAGGACTTCTGTTTTAAAGAATAAGTAAAACATGTTTTACACAATTATATGTTTTTTCTAGCTTTCCAATTGAATTAATTGCTAGAATGCATACGAACAGAAGAACGTGCAAGATACTGTTGGAGCTACACACATCCCGAAGGGAAGAACCTCTTGGGACAAAATTAACCCCAGCGAGCTAAGAGACGCCTAATAATCATAAGCGAAAAATAAGACATCCTTCACAACCGTTTGCAAGAGGGCGAATAAGGTAGAGAGTATCAACAGTAATGAGCACGCAAAACCAGTACGCAAAGGGGTACGCACTAACGCACGTACTCACGCACACAACCCCGTGCAAGTACAGGCCGATGATCAATTCATTAGTTTAAGAGTCGCGCACGTTACCTTCGAACAAACAACACCCGTACTCAAAGAAACAATAAAGCACCATGTGTGTGTGTTCGAAATCCACGCCTAAGAAGCGTATTGAATGCGTGGCACAGGGCGATTTTAAAAGAACGCAAAACCCTCCACGTGTGTTCTCTTCTGTCGCGTATGACGCGTTGTCTTCGCACTGCACTCGTGACGCGTATGCGAAATTGCATTCTCCCTTCCGTTGATTGTTGCAACGAAGGATGAGAAGGGAGGGACAGAGAAGGGGGAGGGTGTGTGTGTGTATGCTATTCCTGTACGGGACACGCAGCAGAAGTGCAGTAAGTTTCGCTTTCGTTTGGCGGGGCAATCGTTTGCGCGCCCGGTGCCGCCTATTGTGTCGTGCCTTTGACGCCGTCTTCCGTGTTGCCGGGGGACGGACTGCCGAAGTGCCCTTGTCAAAAGTGTCCGTATGTGTGTGTGTGTGTGTGTGTGTTTGTGCGCTCACACATGTCTCTCTAATTCTGATTTTCTTTTCATTTTCCATTAGCAAAGTTAAACAAGAGCGAACATGCCACAAAAGCAAGGCGATACAAACGTGAGCTAAAAAGAGGTAAGGAAAAGAAAGAGAGGGACAGAGAGGATGCTATCGTCTGCAGGGGTGCAGTGCAGTGCTGAAGTGCATTTTTCAAGTTCACAGTCAACCATTTTGTCAACGGAATGGCAACCGATGGCGTTAATACACGTGCAAGGGGGATAAAGCAAAAGAACACAAGGAGACAGGAAGAAGAAAAAGCAGACGCTTCGTGTTGGGTTTCATTTTCTTTTGAAAAAAATGATTGCCCTGCTATGCCTCAGTGTGTGTGTGTGTGTGTGTGTGTTGGGGTAATGAGCAAAAAGGAAGGAATTTGTGCCCGTTTGTGGATCATCCTGGCGTCTGCATACATACGCCGCAGACGGGTTTGAATGATTCTTTTTAGCAGCAGGCAGTGGCACAATGCAATTTACTGAGCATAAAACCAACGAGTGCAGTTAGATTCGAGCCAGTTACACGTTTGCACGATGGCAAACTGGCAAAAAGTGAGGAAAAAAGGCGACAGTTAAACAAAACTACATCCAACGCTACCAGGCGTCTCCATTCCAATATGGCGGATGGGAACACGGTGCGGAGAGGTGCAGAGCGCTTTGTAAAAGTGATTTTGAAACGAAAACGGTTTAAAGGTATGACGCTGGCGACGTGCTGGTCCCTTCCAGTCACATACTGTCGTTAAAGGATGAGTGGAAGCAAACGGAAAATTGAAATAAAAGAAAACGAGCGCACAAGCACAAGAAAGCAACCGACGACAGCATTTGCACTGAAAGAAGCAGTCTTGCGAGCAGTGTCAGAGGCGGTGCGGCCAGCAAACGTTCGTTTATCTCTTTCTTCCACCTCCTTTCGAAAGCTTTTTGCTTGCGCCGAAGGAACCCCTGGCAGCAGGAGTCGCTCGAGACTCGGCGGGACGAATCAGGACACTGCGATCAGGTGAAGCGATCGTGATAGAGGCTCGGTGTAAAGGCTGGGAAGGACAAACGAGCTCTGTTCGCCCCGGGTCAAGCCAGCCTGCGAGTCAGCCAGCTCCCGATCGCGAGCTTGCGAGTCGCGCAGGGAACATGAGAGGTGCAATAAAAACTGGTCATATTAATTCAGCCCTACACAGCACCGATCGGGGGATGGCTCAGAGGCATGTGTGCGGTGCGCCCGTGCGTGTATGATTTACAGGGTGCCCGAACCCCCCGTTGGAAGAACGACGGCCCCATACCCTGCCGGTCGGTAATTTGCTGTGTGCTGTGAGCTCTCACGGCCGACGGCTGGTGGCTGCGATCGCTACAGCAACCCCGCTGGAAGATCAGAATGAACTGAAAGCGGGAGAGACTTGATGATGGTTCCCGGAATGGAGCAGGAATGTTCGCTCTGTTCGCTTCGTTGCACAAAATGCTTGCGCGTCCAAGCGGTGTTGCAGTGTAAATCTGTACCGGAAGGCGGTTGAAGTTTTGTAAGTTTTTGGTTCTTTCCCATTTTATTCTATCTCTCTTGTAAAACGTTTTAGTGAATGTGCTCTGAAAAAAAGCGCTTTACTCTTGTCGTATTGCAGTGTGCCGTACACTTTAGCGCACTCACTTTCGTGAACATTTTTACAACACAACACCGTATACACACAGTCGGACAGCCCTTTGCTGCTTTCCACCTCATCAATTCTTGTCTGTTCTTTTGCGCCATTTTTAATTTCACCGGCTCCTTCCCACATTGCATAAATCTGTTCCGCCCTACCTTCGCCATTACACTTCAGGCTCCCAACCTATTCAGTCTCAGTCAAGTGCGTCGGCCATAACAATTGGCGTGACTGTGTGTGATCTGAAGGGAAACAAAAACGAAACTGTGGTCCAAGGAAACGCATCATCTACACGAAGAAGAAAAAGGCGGGTTGCGAGGGGACAGAGGAATAAGGGGGGTTGTCTGGTGCGGTGGAGAGAAAGATGGTGAACGGTATTCAAGGGCCGACAGCAGACGCGGAGTGCACAGCGATCCCTCCAGCGCTTACCCGAGCCGCGAAGAAACGCGCCATTCTTTCCAAGTGGGCCTTTTCCCTTCTGCACGTTTTGCGAAAGGAAATGAAACGGAACCAGAAAAAGGCATACACTAGGGGGGAAGGTAGAGAGGATGGGGACAGACGTGGTTTGGGCGGGAGACCCCTCGGAACGGATGCACGAATGCAGCCGATTCTGCGAATTGACGAATGTGTCCGGAGACCCGACGGTAGACAATAAAGTGACCTTGACTCCCTATAATTATGGCTGGCTGGCCGGGCAGCGGTGGGATTTGTGCGTTGGTTTCAGTTGCCTTTTTCTCGACGACCGTCGTTTGGTCTTCTGCCAGTATTCTTCTTGGTTCTGGTG
This sequence comes from Anopheles epiroticus, assembly GCA_000349105.1. Taxonomy (NCBI): domain Eukaryota; kingdom Metazoa; phylum Arthropoda; class Insecta; order Diptera; family Culicidae; genus Anopheles; species Anopheles epiroticus. Next base: position 191,230 of record KB670236.1, on the reverse strand, counting down.
AGGGATCTTTTTATGTCTGGGCGTTTTTTTTTGGTTGCTGCATGGTGTCTGTTGAAGCGGTACAAGTAGGAAACGTCAAGCCAGATCACCGAAAGTGAAGCGTGAAGAGGTGTAATTTTTTTCAAACAATTTTAGTAACGGAATCGGAGAAAAAATCAACAAAGGGAGCAGTGCATCTTTAACAATAAGAAAAAAAAAGGAATAACAATGCGTCAGACGGCGTGGTTTGAGTAAGTCATGGCAGCAAACGAAAAAGAAATGTCTTGTTTCGATCGACGAACATGTTAATTATATCATTACATTCGTGACAGGCTTTCAAACGCTCTCCGCTCAACCGGTGTTGAGATTTTCTCATCCTGTGGGGCTTTTTAGAACACACATCATGCAAATGACAAAACAGCTTCCTTCTGCATCAATTCCCGCCCGACCGCAATCGATCCGATCCCATAGCGCTGGACATGAGGGCGTCTCCAGAAAATGAAGACTGACAGCGAGCGGCACAGAACGAGCAAGGAAACGTCATTAACGGGCAAGCCCATTTCACTCGTCCTGCGACGGTGCGGTGGGGAACTCCACCGATTAGCGAAATGCCCACTCTGGACGGAGAGGACGATCGAATGCAACACACCGAACGGACCGTCAGAACGGTGCGATTGAACCTTCGTCAGCTTGGAACCGGTTTGAAGCGACTCACACGCTGCAGACACCCGTTCTCACCGGGCCCGGAACGGGGGAAAAGAACGTCGGGATGCATTTTGCATCGTTTCGAAGCGGCATTGCATTAGCCCGGCTGGCTTTGCTACAGATAAATGCTGCCTTTCACAGCCGGGAAGGTTTAAGAGGATTTTAGCTTCTACCTAAAGTGCATTCACAGTGTGCGTTTGGTGAGGTTGCGGAGCGGTGGCAGTGGCAAGATTAGCACAACCCGATCTGACCTTGGATCTTCTCCGAGAACGGTGCACGTTGCCTTTATCTCGGAGGTGGATTTTTTCGTCTCAGGTTGATGATACCTTTTCCGAAAGCATGAAGCTGTAGTGGATTCTTTCCTCACTGTCGCAGGAATTGACCTCAAAACTCGTGGACGCATCCAGTGATGCATCCTCCGATGCATTTGAGAAGGCAAAGCAGGGGAATGAGTGGGTACGCGCCAAGCATCGGGCAAGTTGTGTTTAAGCAACAAATAAACATGGGCGTTTTATGAGCCGCCCTCTTAGCAGGGACGAACATTTAACAGCGTCTAGACGGCCGACGTCCTACATTCGACGCTCGTGTGGGTAATGGCGCGAAGCGGCATCTTCGTTTCGTTGCTGGTTTTGTAGCGCTTGTGTTTTTTTTTCTGTAAGCCACACAAAAACTTTTTGGGAAAAATTACCAAACAAGTAGTGTTTCATGTAAAACGCTTCATCCTACAAATGAGCTGCGAGGGCTATGAAGATGTCGTTGTCAAGGTACTGTTGGCTTTTTAAAGACATGGGGAAGACATGCCAGCACAAGACAAACACAAACACGGACAAACGGTCGACAAACCCGGTGAGACGGGCTCGAGCTCTGGGCTGATCGGGATGGTCACACAATCCGCCCGTTCGTCCGATGCACCAGGAAGCCCTGCAAGCCGTCTGTACCGGTCGAATGTAAATGACACATTGTTTGTGCACCTTATTTGTCCTTCCACTTACCGGGTAGCCTTCGCAGGGTTCAGATGACTTTGTTACGTTCGATCGTGCGTTTCGAACGGTCGGTTGAAAAGAAAAGTTCTTCTTGAATGGAACTATCATAAGCATTAAGGAATGCCAGCCATTCAGAAGGGATTTTAACTGCTCTTAAATTTAAATGTTTTACTTTAAAAAACGAAAACCTTTCCAGTTTTATCAAAGATTAACTAATTTTATAAGGTTTTTTTACAGAACAAAAAAGATATTTAGACGAGTAGTATTTTTTATATTTAAATCAAACATCGCAGCATAAACATCGGTAACGTCAGCGACAGTACTCCAGTGCCATTGCTTGGCACAGTAAATTACTTTGACCATGAAATCGACGTCCCCAGTCACACACAACAATACTACAACTACGAACACAAAACCAAATGCCCTGAAATCACACCATGTAGCCCATGTACAGCACAAATAAAAGATACCCTCGCATGAAGCCCTTTCGCTGCGGAAAGGGCTGCACTCTCTGCTCCCATTATCCATTCATGCTTTCATGCTGCGATCGTGCTGGCTGGACAGTAAAAAGCAGTATGCAAAAAAAAAAACCCCGACCGTCAGTCAGAAGATGCGGAAGATCGTCGGCGATCCGGCTGGCGGGTGGGGAACTGCAAAACCGGGCGAACAGTTGCCAAACAAAAGCGGGGAGAGGGTGAGAGCATAAAATAATGGCACGACACGATCCGTAGGGGAAGGCTGCATCAGGGCACGGTAACCGGGTAAACGGAAGGCAAAGTGTCCAGGAGCGTGATTAGGTGAGGGACAAAAGTGGCCTTTAAACGAGCGGCCAGTACGAGCGTCGTTACAAGGGACAAGCGAAGAGGGGGGGGGGGGGGGGAGGGGTGCATTGTGTCCCAGAGGGTATCTGTGTGTGCGTGTGGCCTTTTTTGCGATCAAATTTGCGAACCCTCCGAATTTCGCCAGTTTTTTATTTTGGGGTGAGTTTGTTTTTTTTTATGTTGGCATTATTATGTTACTTCGGGCGATCGTACAAATATGCAAAGGCTTTTTTTCCGAAAAAAAACGGCCCTACTCCATTTATGATCACTTAACGACCGGATGGAGCTGACTAGCTGCAGCTTGAATGCATCAGCATTGCAAGTTAGAACTGGGAATGGGAATGCCCACAAAAAACTATTTTTTTTGGGTTTAAGTAAATTTATAATGTTTTTGTAAAAATTCAACTTGAATATTTATTTTCGTAATTTACAATTTTTTTCTCCATTAGTTTTTATGACTTCGTTCCTCTACAATATTTGCTGATTTTTCACTACAAAAAGGGAATCAAAAAGTGTATTGTGGCAAGTATGAAACAGTCCAATACTTGTGCAAATTATAGGGGAAGAATAATTGTCTCATTCTAACAACAAGTTGTTGTATTCATGCATACAATATAATGCTACGTAAAATGCAATATTGTAAGCTTCTAACAACACCGCTTTTGAATCCTCTAAAAATCGACAAAGAGTGTATTAATAGATCACTTATATATAGCAGAAACACTCTTTCAACATACCAGCGTTAAAACATATAAAAAAAATGTTAACATATAAAGCAAACAAAGTATATTAAACCCCTTTTTATTTAAGTACATTTTTTTGCATTCCTTTGGTAGTAAATTTCCAAACAAGGTGTAAAAACGAAGCTTATGGTAAACCTACGCAGCAAAAAAAGGCAACGAATCGTGTTATGCTGTACTTGGCGTACCAACGGGTCCATACTTTTGGGCCGTCTTGTTGGTTAGTTTTTTTCTTGCTTCCACCGCCCGATCGTTTCCGTCTACTTGCGTGCTTCGTACCAATCTTCGCAAGCGGCTTCTTTAGTATAACCTCCGTTCTCGCGTCTGCTGCAACCCTCTGTACATCAGGGCGTTCACGACAGCGCAAACACAGAAAGACGACAAATTTATGTTGGCCTATGGAAGTGCACCGGATGCAGTGCGTTGCATTTACTTGCATCGGGGAAAACGATGGAGATATGCAAAACAAATTGCACACATACATGCACGCACACACATACACATACATGCACAAAATTTAGGCACTGTTGATCGAGGAGGAAGAAGTACTTTAACCGTAACCGTCGTTTGCCATTCATTCTTGCAGTCTAGCGTCTTTGGATGACATTTTCTTCCCACAATTGCATCCAGCGCGTAGCAGCTGTGCAGCGGCAGGAATGGGAAATTGGTGTTTTCCCTTATTTGTGCTAATTCAAAATGTCCCTTGCACATTTTTGCCCCTTACTAACGATTGCCGCAGTACTTCATGAGCAGTTTGTGTTCTAATTTGGCTGATCGGAAAAGGGAATGGAACGCAATGACACACGAAAGCGAAAGTTAGCAGCAACGCAAGGCTCTTGGCATTTTTTAAATGTAAGCGTTTTAAAATTTTAGACGCCGTTGCATCAAAATTACTTGCACAAAACCGGATGCCGTGGATTTTTTAAGTTAAAAAGGGGAACTGTTAATTTTTTTTGGAAGTTACTTTCGTACGTTTATCAAGCTTGTCCCAAATGTGTTAAAATAGTACGTCCCAGATTATCAAAATTATACACACCTGCACAAGCGGCACAAACGATGAAGAAATGGTGCACGTTGACGGCTCCATCCATCCACCATACTAACCATATCCGGCATCCTCTTCAGCTCGCTTCAGATTCCTCGACATCCCGGACACTTCAACGCTTACATCCGTTTTGCAATCGTACAAAACTCACATTCAAACACTGCGTAAACGAAGTCAAGAATTTGTCCCAAAACACGTACAGCGTCGACACTGGCAATGGTCACGAAGAAGAAGTTCTAAACCACTTCACTGCGCGCGTTGGCTACGCGGCTTCACACCACGCGTATCCTCGGCGCTTTTGGGGCAGCGTCTGACGCGCGTCCCTTCGCCTGTGGCACTCTGGCTCCTGGCTCCGGGCTGCCGCTAGGCTGCGCTTCTTCTCCAAGATTTTCACCGACCAGGAGCGCCCGATTTTTTAAACCTCATCCTAGAAGATCCACCACGAGACTGATCGTAAAAATTGAAAAATCTCTTATGCAATGGATCGCCCAACGTTCTGCGTGCAGCGTTTCTCACCTCAACCGTGCCGCCACCCTGCACTCAACCCTACCTGTCCACCCTTCTATCCCTTTTGATGGCCAGGTTTCTCCACCTCGTTGGTTTCCCAGTTCCCGGGGAGAGGACCGTTCTGTGCCTGTTACCCGTTCTACTTTACTGTGTGTGTGTGTGTGTTTGTGTGTTTTTTTCTCCGCCGTGAGCCGTCCCCCGGGCTGAGTTTTGCAAAAACCGTTTTGCCTCTCTTTCCCATCGCCATTCCTGCACCAATGTGTTTGCATCTTTGTTTCACGCGTGCAGGTTTTTTTTTGTCAATGTTTTCTCCTCTCCACTTGATTCCTTTACCGCGCCGTATGTATGTGTGCATGGGCTGTTTTACACATTTTTTAGCGTTCTTCTTTCATTCGCCTTAACCCTTTTCCCCTTTCTAGCTTGCATGCATGCGCTCTCTCTCCCTTTTTTTCTTTCCCATTTCATTCTTTCTTTCTTAGTCTGGCTCTTTATTATGCCTATTTCTCTTTTCCCATTTTTGCTTCGAATGCAATTCGTTTCATTTTTTTCTCTCTTTCTTTCTCCACACACACACATACACAGACACACACACACACACACACACACACAAACACACACGCTGCAGCTCTTCGCCACATCCTGGTGCGTTTGCATCGATGCTGCGCGTTTCACGTGTAAATGTGTGTGTGTGTGTGCGTGCCTGTGTGTGTGCCGGCATGTGACGACCATTATGCTACCAGCAGACGGCGAAAGGCCGGTGTTGGGCCACGTTTTGCCAAGTTGGTGGCATCCCGAAACCCCTCACCGCAAGCCACGGTGCGCTTGTGTGTTCTAGCTGTGTTCCCGTTCCGCCCTTCACCCACACCAGCCCACAAATTGTGGCACAAATGAATCAACTGCTTCCTTCTCCACGTCAAGACATTCGTCAAACGTGGCATGGTCGGTATGCACGACAAACAAAAACTTTCCCCTTTGAAACCTTTGGGAAGCGGTCCCCACACTACTTCCGGTGGTGATGTAGGGGCGTTCTCAAAAATAAAAAAGCATCCCTAAAGGCTCCCACAAATACACACACACACACCCACTGCACAACATCCTGACACATCCTAGCCCTCGATTTCAAAGTAAAGTCTAACACCTTCGCCTTCTGGAGCAGCTAGGTCCGCCGAAGTTGCTCCCTTTCGGTGCCCCCCCGAAATTTTGAACGCTCCTCTGTAGGGTAAGAAGATCCGAGGACCGCAAGGGATGAAGAGGGCCGGGTTCATCGCGACAGCATCGTCGGCGTTCGCCTTTGTGTCTGCAGCATGTGTTTTCTCGTGTTTTTCTTATTGCTTCCCCGTCCTTGTCGCGACGGAACGCGACATTTTGACCAGGCGTTACGAAAAAGACCTTTTGTGACTCTGTGCTAAGGGAGCGAGTGAGGGAGGAGGGGGTGTGGGAAGAGGATAGGGTTGCATGGTGGATGCCACCGTGTGTGTGTGTGCGTGCGTATCTGTGGAACGAAAGACAAACGGGAAGAGACGAACAACAATAATGAAGGGGGGAAAGGTTTTGCTCCCCGCGCTATCCTCTTGTCTCGCGTGGTCGCTGTGTTCTTGAGCGCTCAAAATGAAACAAGAATAAAGTAAACTAAACGCCTCGCTATCCCCTTTTCAATCAGCGAACGAAGCGACAGCATCGGCAGCAGCCCCGATAGAAACTTGAGATCGTACATCTCACGTCCACGAATTAAGGGAAGAAGCGGAGGCCAACGACAACGACGACAGCACGCGGAGACAGCCTTCGCCGGCACGAGAAAGCACTGAGAAAAGTAGAAAACATCGCGGATGAGAGGTGAGAATTGATCGCCAGATCGCCTCACTGCAGCGCTGATGCAACTTCTCGTGGCGTTACCATGGGTAACGAGCGTGCGGAAGGCTGGGTTGCACCACGTGAAGCCGTTACAGACAGTGCGTTTTTATCAGTTGGGTTTAATTGTATCTTTATTTAAATAAATGTATAAATAACACAAAACTCGAGTTCAAAACTGTGGCCACTCGTTGGTTTTGAAAACCCTCTAAACATGGAAACAAATGCAGCAACCCTGTACACCAAAAAGCAAAACATCTTCCTTCACTTTTTCGTGCCAAACACACTACAAACCCACACATACATACACAAAACCTTCTTCTTTCGTAACAGCACGCTCTTAAATGACGATCAAAATAAAAAAAAACCCGTGGGGTAAATATTTCTGTGTGCAAGCATTGCTGTGGCATCTGGAATGAAGTGCAACATAAGTGCAGTGTCTACATGTGCTCTTATGATATGCACTCATACCGGCAAAATGCGTCCCCTTTTGCGTTCCAATATGTGGTACGTTCGTGCGTGCAAAAGTTCGAAAAAGTCTGCCTTCGTGCCGACCCCAAATTGCTCGCCGTGCCCCTTTGAAGGGAGAAGGTGACGCGGGCAAGGCGATGCATAAGGACGAGCAAATTAAGCATTAATGAAACACGACAAACACAGAGGGCGGTGGTGGCGCAAAATAAAACAAAACAAAAAAACATTCAACCTGAAATTAAGACTGGTGCAATAAAAGAGACAAAACACAGCGACGAAAAAAAAACTGGGGGAGAAATGTTTGAAACTGGTAACGCACACGGGAAACGAGAATACGATAAGTATCGCACGGTAGGTAGACACAAGTAAAGAGTGGAAGGTACGTGCGTTGATTTAAAATTCTTCCCCTTGGTCATATGAAGAAAAAAGGAGCGTTAATCATAAATCCCGCGGTTTTAGGGCTTAGACAAGCTGGAAGAAGTTATTTGCGCGTCGGAAAAGATAAATGAAACATAAAATAAAATGCAGCCCTACGCCTGCACTATTACGATGCTTGTTGGGGGATGTATTTTTCATTTTAAATTCAGCGCTAATGCGTTAGGCTAATTGTGATAAAAACATGTTCCGCCGAATAACATGTGTGGTGGGAAGCTAGATGCATTATAAGCCATAAAGGAAACGTATGTATTCTCTGTTTTATTGTCTCTTAAAATACAAAAATGTCGCAAGAAATGTTTTAGCTCAATCAAAATGTATATATTTATAGTACATTTCATTTACTTATAAAAGGTACTTGTAAAAAAGTACCTTTACGGCCTCAACAAAAATGCCTTATTGTTTGAAGCTGTAATTAAAACCGTATAAAGAGACAAAGTCGCATTGATAATGTATACACGAACAACGACGACTGCCACAATTTTCTTTACTCTCGAATAAAAAGTAACTGAAGGAAATACTTTTAACAGACTTTAGCATACGACATAATCTCTACGAGCTATCGAACGTTGTACGATAGTTGCAAATTAACAATTCACATTGTTTTGTGACTGACGCTTGGGATAAGCAATATTAATAATTTAATGTTATACTATACAACAAGTTGTGAAACGTCTCCTCTTTTTCTTTTAAGTTAATAATTTAAACTCCATGACCATCGAGGTTCTGGGCATTGCGAGCTTCAAGTTACAAACAGTCTTCTATCATATGGTATGTAGAGCTTTGTTACCATTTCGCTACACATTCAACGAGGATTAAAAGTGTGTAGCAATTAAATTCAAATCTGTGTAACTTGAAGTCAAATTAAAATCAACGAGAAATAAAAGTGTGATTACATTTAAGCTCTAACCAATATCATGTTTTTTAGAAACAAAAATTACATTACAAAAAGAAGATATGCACTTCGCAAACCCGAACATTATTCTGTGCTCTTTGTGTATGACTTTTACAAGAAATAACTAGCATATTGAAATGTTTAGGCTTGGATGGTAAAAAATGTATAAAAAACGTGTAATTGTAACTTATGAATGAAATGTCGTATGGCGAAGAAGACCTATATGATTCAAAGAATTTGTTGGAAATTAGGTTGCTTCTGTGGAATAAACTAAATAGCCACTGTGAATCGATTGAGTATTATTTTTTCTCTACACAAACACACTTTCTTGAGAAAATAGTCATCACAAAAACACATGCTTTGCTCATTGCTCATAGTGTAGTTAATCTTTGGAATACAACCTAGAAAACATAATAGTACACGTGTGGAGGATATACAGGATGATGATAAGGACACTTGTTCCACTTGATCTAATCCACCGTCTAATCAAATTCTCTCATTGTCGATTCAAGATCAAGTGCTTCGTGGTTCTCAGATATTTGTAATGTGAATTTAAAAACGATTTTTCTCATAACGTCTATTTCTTTCGATACTATGAGGTACCATTTTTCAGTTTAGCTACCAAATCAACTGAAATTATGTCTTAAGAAAGATTGTGTTTAAAATGGGGTGAATTTTTCGAAGCTTTTTTTTGCATTTAAATCTTTGCCAGATTCATGTTGCTCCGAGTACTTTACGCACAACGCATCCAATGCAGCTGCTACTTCCGCAGTATGAGAATATTTGTTTCCACGAACCGACAATGCGAGATTGGGCACGCAATCCGTCGTGGTGAGACTGGTGGTAATGAGGCTCGACTGCTTTGTGTTAGGCTCAGCACACACGCACAACTGCGTTACACGACAGACAGCATCGTACGGGGCCGGGCCGGGCTGCATAGGTACAGTTATAGACATTACCGTTGGATGTTTGGCATAGTTGGGCGCATCGCATCTAACAGGCAACAGCAGCAGGCAACGGCGGAGCAAACGTTCTTGTTTTAAGCGGACGTCAGCCACCGATCAACCGGTACCGAGGGGGTGTCAGTTCCCATCGGGATAAAAATCATCAACCGCTTGCGGGTAATGGTGTCGTCAAACCGGAATCCGTTAATGTCCACAGATACCCATCGGATGGGACGGTGTAGTGGCTTCTTGTTTTATTACAATGCATAATAGAGGGTGTGCAGGTCGAAGCAACAGCATACGTGTAATTAATGATGCTGCGTTGCACCGTGGCAAATATTTTAATTGATATTGCTAGTATAATTATTGAATGGTGAATGTGAGCCCCTTGGTTCATTCCATAACAGTTTATGTTTTAATTTCGTCGAACAGACTGTCTCTCAAGTTGGAATTGCAATTAGAGTTTAGGTTTAAATCCCTCGAATGTGCTTGTGCAAGTTTCAACTCGAAGCGCTTCCCAATCCCACACGATTCTCAACGCTCCGCGAATGTGCGTTGGAGTTGGGCAACGGTTGTTTTATGATAGTTGCGGACTGAGATGCAGAAACAGGTTTCGGACATTTTATTCTAGTGCTTTTGCAAGCGCTGAGGTATGGTTTAAGCTTCTTTATCTTTGCATTGCATTACAGACAGCGTTAAAACCACACAACTCTAGCCCTCAAACCCTATTATTGCCTCCCATTTATCAGTGTTGCAGTGCAGTGGAATCGTTGATCCCCTTTTTTCGTTCTGCTCCCCTGTGGTGCTGGTTCCATCCTCATGCAAGCTGCAATGTAGTAAACGGACAGCACGAGCTTAAATAAAGCTGTAGCAACTGTGTGGATGGATGCAATAAAAGAATCATCTTTGCTATTACTTATGAAAAATAGTACAACTTATTGCAATAAGAACCAATATTTGTTTCCAAAGTCCGTAGACGATGACATCTCTTTCGCGAACTTCACGATGGACGCAATACCGTCAGAATGCCCCAGTCGGAGCTGGCGAAGTGTACTTTTTTTCATTCGCCAAGGTTGAAAGTGCTGGACCTAGTCCTTCGCGTTCTTATGCTATAAAAAGTATGGCCCATGGTATATGGAGTTCCTCCGATTCCGGCGAAGCCACATACTGGCACGTAGCAAGAAATCGAAGCCCCCGAGATTCGCTCGATGGGACAAACCAATGTGGGATAGGTGTTTGCGGGGATCTCCAGGATGGCGACCACACCAGATTACAACAGAGGAAAACGGCACGATCGATCCATCGATCGATCGCAGTACCCGCAGGTATGCGCGCTTCGGGGCGACGTAATGTTGGCGCAATTTCTGTCCATAGCAAACGACATGTATTATTTATGGTCTGGCTGGCAGGGCGACACCGCGGTTGCGGATTGCACTCCGTGGAACTCCCGGTCCGGATAAGGACAGCGAACGGGGTCGGTCGTCCCACTCGCTGGACAGGTTTGGTACAAGATTTCGCGTAAGGCACACGCTGGGAACAAAGCTGGAGAAGCACAACTTCTTGGAAGCAAACAGGCTCCCGATCACTCACTAGAGGACCGATCACTCACCACAGGGGAGTGGATGGAGTGGATGGAGTGGATGGGGCTGCGTTTATCGCCATAACCGGGGTCATGCTCGGTGGATGTTAGTGCGACGCGTTCCGAGCCTGAAATGGTGATTAATTAAAATGATTCCTTATAAATCATCGTCCCCTTGTCGATCGACGCTCCGCTATCGTCCGATCAACGGGCGTCCCTGAAGAAGCGCGTCCGTCCATCAAGGATACTTTGTTTTTCACCGCGTACCGGCTCTACCAATGGTAGCTACCGCGTTTTCGTTCGCATTAACATTTCCCTTCGCAAGCGGGTCCGTTGGACAAGTCCATCGTCGGCGTGATGTTTTAAGCTCTCCCGACTTTGCGGTGCGTGTGCGTGTCCCTCCAGCCAGGCGAGGCAGTATTCCCCCGGTGAGTGTGTGGTCGATGTGTCGATTACAAGTGTCCTTCTCCAATTGCATTGACGGACGCCCGTCCACCCGTCCAGCTCGTCGGATAATGTCACCGTCAGCAATGTCGCAGACCTTCTCTATCGCACCATTCCCGCATGGGGTCTGCGATCGGAGACCGTCCCAGAAATGGGATCGATCCGGTTCGCCGATAAGCTGCTGCAGGGAGGAAACCCGGAGGATTTCCTATCCTGGACGATGTTATCAGATCGGTGGCATGCAAAAGGAGAGCTACATCGCCTGTCACACACTTCCGATGGAATTTGCTGGTAGCTGATGTGGCATGATAAAACATGTACGCGTAGTAGCTCGGTACAGAATTGGCAACGCGATCGATCGGGGTGTTTGTACAGCTAGTGCTACCATATTTGCATTAACATCTTCTGAAGAAAATGGCTCTCTAGAAGATGGAAACATTGTAACTGTGGGATGATGCTATGTTTGCAAAATAAGATGAGTATATAAATGCATTTTCAAGCGCAGTGGCGCAGAGTGGTTAACATTTTCTGCGAGAAAGTTGATTTATGGGCAGCACCTAAGCTAAATATTAGGTCAGTTCTAAGATAAAAACAAAAAAAGCGAAAATATTTAAATTGTCGAGTTAAACGTACACATATCATTTCCTTGCCTTGCATTACCATTGACAGTGATCGAATAGAGCCCTTAACCTCGTTAAGTGCAGTAAGAATTTTCAATTAGCTCGTTTTGCAATTCTCGCTGTTGTTCTCGCAGGTTCGCTGCCCTAGCCGCAGTGGAATAGGATTTGTCTTCCATCCGCTTGTACTATTATCCATCCGCCAGAGGTAGACGAACGAATGTTTGAAAGCATCCCACCCAACCGAGCGGCCAGACCCTACCCGGGTCTAGGTTAAGTCAATCGGCCATAAATAAGTGAGTGTAAATAATGGTCCCGGTCAAACTAAGCGATCCGTCAAGACCGTTTGCTGATTTACCTTCCCACTGCAGCGAGGAAGCATCCTTAACCGTTGGCCTGATGATGGCACATCTGTGCCGGCGCATTCCAGGCGGACGGGCAAAATCGTGCTCCAGTTCCGGAGGGGCGTCCTGGGCAACGGTGCTGGTCGTCGAAGCAATCGTCACTCGACGACGCCACACGGTTTCCAACTGACATGCCAATTGTCATGTGAACGTAGCGCTGGGTAATAGTTTCTTTTCTTCCTTCCCTCCTGGGCTGTTCCTCTCACGGCCTGGCAGAGCGAGCAGGTCGTGAGTTCCACGGGCGACTGCTGCGTTCATTAAATAAGAATCATAATTCATTTCGGTCGCACATTCTGTGCGGAGAGGAAATTTCTATAATTTAATTTTAATTATACTTAACAAGTGTTTGCATTCAGTGTGCCGTCCGTGTCGCTGCGGTCGAATCTGGCAGGTCTGGCAGGTCTGGCAGGTCTTGGTGTTGTCTTGTGGCAGATCTTGTGCTTTGTTTCTTGTGCGGAAATCGTGAGCGAAGCAAAGTCAACGTTGTTTATTTACACATTCAGGCTGTTCAAACGGCTTACAAAAGATATTGGTTGAACGTTTTGTCTAAACTACGTACTTGTTCTATGATGTTGGAACGCATTGTCCATTCATAAAGATATCCGAGAGAACGTATTTTTAGTTTATAAGTATAGTCTTTAGGCTTTTATCTTTTCAAACCTTATTATGTAGCTTAAAACGATTTAGGAAACGATATCGACCATGACAATTGCAAGATTTTAACAAAACCAAAAAATTAACTAATGCCAATAAAATATAAATATCACCTAAAAAATTTGCAGTTCAGCAGGTTTCACAATTTAAAAAAAAATAGCAGTGAAATGAATTTGAAAATAGCTGAATTAAAAATAGCAACTAAACTACATTAGTGAACAAACTTTTACAAATAAACTATCGAAACATTATAACCCGAAATATGTTACGTTAACAAAATATCAAAATCAATAGAATAAGTTGATTCGTGTTCTTGTAATGGAAGTGAATTTTCAAAGGAACATGATTCTACATCTAATCATCATGCCATAGTTTTCATGTGTTTGTTCTGGATGTTGTTGAAATTGCTTCTTGTATGGAAAAATTATTTGATATAATGTTTTGAAATAAAATTTTTGTAACAAAATATAAATTACAAATTATTTAGCCTTTTTTAAAGTATCTTTTAAATTGTTATGGTTTTTTAGACGTTTCACGGGGTTTCGTATTTCGTTCAAAGCTTCTCTTAGATTACTATGATTTTTTATGAAAGATGATTAAAAGCTTTCTTTTGAATTTTATCTCGAATTTTTCATGTTTCTGGCCACATCCTTCGGAGTTTTGTGTCTACTATGCTGAGGAAATAATTTTAGATTGGATCCCAGTAAATTAAGTTATGGATTGGTAAGCATTTTAAAGTATCTGATAAGTAACATCAAATGACCAGTGAATGGTATAAACAAAAAAAAAAAAAAACAAAAAATCATAACTTATTAGAGCCACCAAAACATAGAAGACTGAATCGTTTACCTTTTCTTTACTTTCTGTTCTGCAGGGTAGTTTTTCGTACTTATTGTTAAATCTTGGTCATATTTTAATGAATTAGCCTATTTATTAGCATAGTATGCTGTTATTTAAAACATCAAACCAGTAGTAATTCATCAAAACCCTTGTGAAAACGTAATCAATTTCGATCAAATAAACTAAGCAAGCATGCCTACAAGCGGAATGTGACGTGAAGTGATAAGAAGAAAGGTAATGAAAAACATTCCATTCAACCCGAATCGCAAAATCTGTTAAACAAAAAAAAGAGATGCTCAAAAACCCGTTCGCACGTCGTCTGCGTCGAGAACATGTTTCGTATTCATATGGCGCGCTGTGATGAATTTAATAATGAAGTATAATGATAGTGCGCCGGCAAGCATTAAGGTGTATCGAAATCGACGGCGCTGTTTTGCTGCACAAGAAGGCGTGTGAGTCTTGAAGAGCTGCTGCTTCTGCACAGCGACATTGCATTGCAATCAGTGCATTTATGTTTGCTCGCACCACCACCACCACTGACCGGTGACTGGTTCGGAAACTGGTTTTGCTGGACGCTGGCAATTGCTTCCCGCAAAACCCGGCAAACCGACGGGTTAGGTTGTAGATCATTCGCTTCGCTTACGCCTGCCACCCGTTCGTTCGCTCGCTGCAGTTCGGTAGGATGGTTATAGCTCATCAACGGTTTGACGAACGAGCATCCGAATGTCCAATCGTTAGCCCTTGATGAGGGAAATAGTTTCGGTTTTTTATTGCACCATCAGTACCACCAGGGGCAGGTTGAACTTTAGTTAAGTGCTTGAAACGATCGAATAAATCACTCCACGGTTCCAGGACTCTCTGTTTAGTGGTGGAGAGGGTGTTGCAAGGGGTATCGGCGTCTCTTCTTCCAGTACCAGTTGTTGGGATGAGGTTAGAATTTATATACTTTTGCCACATATTTGCATTGATTTACTGGATTGCAGGGTTATAAGTGGAAGGCTTGATTTAGATGGAGCACCGATAATTGCCACCGACATGGGGCAATGGCAACTGTGATGAGTTTTATTAGTTTTCTCAGCACACAACGCTGCTTGCTTTGCGTGCCTAACAGCGTCGCACGTGCTCGGAAGGGATGCATTTTTTTCTTACAGTAATAATGAAATTTCTTTTTCTGCATTCACATGTTGCATATGAGGTAAACTCATTCATTATCACTTGCCACCGCCGTGGAGCATGAAACCGATTGGGTATGAGTGTGAACAATTTAAAAACAACTTTACAGAAATGAATGTCTTACAGGTGTTCATAAACTTTTCACCACACACGCACACACACACACACACAAAGGGAGCAGGAAGCACAGCAAGTGCGTGCGTTGATAAACGGGCAATTTAATTATCGCAGAGCGGTGATTAACTGACCCCCGCCACGCGGGTGTCACATTGTGTGTCGCACGGGAAGCTTCCCACCGGTAGCAGCACCGAGTCTCAAGGTCCAATCAACGACGCATTTAAGCGCGCTGCGTGTGCGCGTCCTATCCCATTGGGCTGCAAGGGCGCCCTGGACCAGCAGAAAGCTCAACACCGGTAGCAGACCGTCCGTCCGTCATTTCTGACCGGCGTGCGCTAGTCTGGTAAAGAAAAACTGGTCCCTTACTTGGAAGCTGTCCACGCACTGTGTGCTTTGCCCCCGCGGTGCTGTTTTCAGGGTCGAGCCCTAAGGAGAGCGGTGTGTCATTTGGTGACAATTTTTTCCCCGCCTATTGCCTTGGGGGACGGGAAAATCCTTCACCAGTCGTCGACGGCCGTTCGTTCGCCAATCATCCCGGCGGCATGTATTATTAATCAAATCAGAGATGAACGGGGCGGACACGCAGTAGCCAGCTGATTGGCGTCCCCGGGCGATGGGGAGCGGGACTAGATCGGGCCAACATGTTCGATTAATTAAAAGTTCAGTGAATTTATTACCTTTCCCGGCTGGATTGAACAGGTAGCTTACTGTCCCTCTCGTTCTCTCTATCTGTCTCGGTGGCAGGGACTCTACAGGGATTTACCTTTCCTTGCCTTCATCGGGACGCTGTTCCAAAAGGCAAGACATTTTACAGCGAACGGAAAAAAACTAGTAACCACTCCAGAGGTCAGCCCGCAGGTTCTGGCAACAGTTACAGCAGCTCATAATTAAAGTGTATGTACGCACGGTGCGTTGAATAATTCATAAACGTCGCGCTGAGCGAAAAAATGGCCCTGAAGATGAAGGAAGGGAAGGCTGGCTGCAACGTGCTTGCAGGCAGACTTTCCTCCACCAACCTTGCCAAGGACGCAAGCCTATTCGGGTGGTCGCCTAGCGCATGCTAACACTGCAACCTTTCGCTAGCCGACCGGTGCCCAGACGGTGGCTAGGACAGCCACCTATTTATGGTGATGATAATGTTTATGCTGATTAAGTTCGGCACTCCGTTCTTGTGCGTCTTTCTTGCGGCCAGGACGTTCAATATTCACCTCCACTAGGATCAGCGGTGCTGGCAATGGCCAAAAGCGATTGAAATTGGGCCGGCCAGGAGCGGCCGGAAGTCATTTACTGCAATAATGCAACACGAACGCGGACGATACGCAGGTTTACACTCGTAATTGATTTGATTTCAAGATATGCAGAATTGGTTATTTCGGAATTATGAATTGCGTTGGCGATCCATATCGGTTGACCTAGCACATTATTACCACCGAAACTAATGGTGAGAGGTGTGCGGTGTGAATCATCAACCCAACGAAACATGTAGCAAAACCATAACTGCACGTGCAGCCAACCAAACTTCTGCCCGTATTGGATGGGGGTGGAAGGGTTGTAATTAAAACAGCAAAAACCGATTGCAATTACCATTCGTCTCTGGGGGACGACCAAAAATGGGATTTGTGTGCTGTATTGATTTTATTCTCGCGGTCTACAAAAGGGCTTAATTTTAGCGGTTGGATTTAGTATTTATAGATGAACAAAACTAATGCCATTTGTGACCAACCGCTCTGCCAATTAAGCAAAAGGGATGTGAAGTGAAGCCGAAAATGATTTAAACGTATGGTAAATGATGTTGCTTCAATATGGAAAGATGCAGGGAGTTTAAATGTATCAGCTATTTGGCTATGTGGGTCATGTCATTAAATTAAATTATAAAAATTAATTTAGCTTTTTTACATTTTTTTAAAGGTAAGGTAAGGTAACGGCGTAGAGCTGTAAAAAGGCCCGTCGCCGGTTCGAATTTCACTTGGACCGCTGCCGCCCCCCATACGCAGGATTGACTATCTTGTTATGGCTACACTTAATCACAACCAATACGCAGGATTAACAATCTTGATACGGATGGGTATACTCAGTCACAGAAAGAGCCAAAGCACATTAGTGCTCTGGTTAGGCCAAGACCTAAGAGGGTTTGTTGTGCCACCTAAGAAGAAGAAGAAGAAGCAGCACAATCGTGGAAACACTTGGTATTTATAGTAAGATCTTAGTTAGAAGTTAAATTTAGTCGTTTTTGACATGAATCGTGTTTTGATGTAAAAAAGCTAGGAAATTTGAGATATGTTTCGAAATACGAGTGAAAATATCGATTTTGAGATGTTTTAGATAATTTGAATGAAACAATAGGAAAATTTGTTCATGGTTTAATCATGGTTCCATGCTTCCACTAATCGTCTATCGATAGCACAAGTGTAGATTAAGATTATTATTAAAACTCGAACCACCAAGCGTTTTAAGAAATTTTGTTAAAATTATTAGTATTTACTTAAAAAAATACCCTACCTAATTATTGCCATTCACTGCTCAATTATTTTGCAGAAAATTTCCGCAGTGTTCCATCTTCGAAACACGCGATTCTGCTTTACGCTAACGGTGAAAATGACCGTTTATTGCGTTTTTTCAATATTTTGGTTATTCAAAAAAAAATTTGTTTTATTTGTTCTTAAATGAATTTGTTCTCGTTTCTTTAGTTCAAGTTTGACATAAAACTATCTATAAAAAGCTTAAATTTAATACACCGGTGCAATTTTGTAACAAAATCTTATGTAAGTTCACTTTTTAACTCTTCGACATGAAGCATAAACGATCTTTCTATGGAATTTTGATATACAGTAGAGGGTGGGTTATCCGGGGGCGGATTATCCGTGAACCAACTGATTGACAGCTCTAGAAGAAAAATACCCATAGCTATTTATGGTTGAATCAAGTAAAGACAAAAATCACTCCTAAGTGTTAGTGGCGAAAGACTCCAAAGGAGCAAAGCCACTATAATTTTCATACATACATACTCCTAAGTGTTAAGGTAAATGAATCGATATTTTTTGTATATCGTAGGTTATATAAGTGCTTTATAACCCCTATCTAATCGAAAAATATTTAACCGAATTTATAATTCACTTTTCCTAATAAAATCCTTGTTAGGTTTACAAATATAAACTTTTATATTTCCACTGGTCGATTATCCGTGAAAAACGATTATCCGGCATGTGTCCGGTCCCGACCACCCCGGATAATCGACGCTCTTCTGTATATGAATACTCGAGGTACGTTAAAGCGTTCGGTCTCATACATTAGCGTATATCGGGGAGTTGCTGTACTTAATTATTGCCTAACCATTGCCTTAATTTGCCTCAAGTATTGGAGCTGTTGAATAAATCTTGTTTAAAGTTAAACATCACCAATCATAATTTATGGTCCGCAGAGTGGCCAGATCAATTTCTACTTTATCGGAACGTAACTTTACTTTTTAGGTACGAAAAAAAAATGTCGGTAGCTATCGGTAGGTGTTTTAGCGTACTATCAGTTAATCATTAATTACTGTCGTGGAGGGGGTGGTTGAAGTAATTTGTCGAAAATTAAATCTTGTTGTATCATTTCTTCCTTTTCGAAACATATCACCTATACAAATGAGATGTTAATATTTTTGCCGCATTGCAACCCGTTCAGTTG
This sequence comes from Anopheles epiroticus, assembly GCA_000349105.1. Classification (NCBI taxonomy): domain Eukaryota; kingdom Metazoa; phylum Arthropoda; class Insecta; order Diptera; family Culicidae; genus Anopheles; species Anopheles epiroticus. Next base: position 172,363 of record KB670236.1, on the reverse strand, counting down.
AGGGCGAAAATGCTTTCATTTACAAGGGTTATTAACAAAATCAATTGTTTTCTTCACGGATTTATCTTTAATCTTTGATTTTCGGTGTAAATTATGAATAATCTGCATTTCGGTTATGTTCATCTGTGTTACGGTAAGCCAATCGAAAATCTGTAAAAATACAGATAAATCGGCAGTTCTGATCACACTGCTGGTCCGGTAGTTCTAGTATTAAAGTTGCGATACACGAAACACATTTAGGATCTGCACATATCTGCAGCAGCGCCTTCTGGTGACGATTTTCGGAAGATAGGTAAGTGCAATTTATCTGTCCAAAAAACAAGCATCCAGTAGCCATTGGAATTGAAACGGGTTTCTCAGGTTGGTTTGTTCTTATTTGTGTGATCTGAATAATCGTAGGTAATTGATTCAAATGACACTCCTAAGTACACTTCGTCGATCCTAGTTTTAAATGATTTTTAATCTATTTATCATGGAACTTACCTTGAGTTCGATGTACATCCGATGTACATAATACATGAAAACCATACATAAAAACCATATCAATGTACATAAAAACCATACTGGTTAAAAATATGTTCAAGATAGTATAAATTGAAAACCAAAACTAGAAGATCTGTGTATAACGTACAGTTACTCCCAAAAGAGATGGTACAGTCTCGATTTGCCCATACAACCCATATTTTCTAGGTCAATTCTCATTTCAGATCTGGTGACTGTGGCGGTGTTTTCAGCTGTTTGGGGACATTATATAGTAGCCATTCCTGCACTAAACGCGCAGTATGTTTGGGATCGTTATCTTGCTGGTAAAAGTAAATTCCTGGAAGTCGCAGTTTTGACCCACTTTCTTTAACTTCTTTTTTAAGATGTTTAAAAACACCATTTTATCCATCGTGGTTTCAATAAACTCCATGTATCCTACTCCATTTCTGGACAGAAAGCCCACAATATAACGTTTCCACCTTTATGTTTGATGGTTAGTAGTAAATGCTTCGGGTCAAGCTTCGTATTCTTTGTTCTCTGCACAATTTTTCACCCATGGCTACCAAAAAGATTTATTTCGGTTTTGTTAGTAAATAATACATCCGACCGAAACGATATACGATGGGCATGTCAACGTATTTTTTTGCCAATTCAAATATTTTTGTCCTGTTGACAGCAGATGTAAATGTTTTTTTTCGTGCTATCCTGTCATTTAAGCTATTTTTTCTTAATACCCTTCAAACAGTTTCAGCAGAAATTGGCCTTGAAATTGCAACCGAACCGTTATCTTCGAACCAATCTTTAAATTGATTCTAGAGTTCGTAGTCTTATAGCGTAGTAAATTGTAGTCTTATAACGATCCTAGAATTATTTGGAAAACCATACTGATTAAAAATAAGTTCAAGATAGTATTAATTGAGAAACAAAACTAAAAGATCTGTGTATAACGTATACATAGGATATAAAATAGTAAAATCAATTGAATAAGAAAAAAACAAATTTAGTAGTGCTTTTACAATAGACTTGCATCTTTTGTGTTTTAATAATTGTGTTTCTTTCATCTCTTAAAACAAAAGAAAACAAAATCCGCGATACCAATGCTTTCAACAGTTTCAACATGTCTGACTCTTGCTTCAGGAAATTTATTTGTGGTTTGTTTGCTTGTTTGTCTGTTTTGTTTGTTTGGGGAGGGAGGTTTTTTACATAGTTTTGTTACCTTTAAATCACTTTGATTTATAAACATTTTTATTATTATTTTATTTATATTTATAATTATTATTATTCTTTTTGTCACGTTCTATGTGCCAAGCTAGGGTAAAAGAGTGGTCTCTTTATCGTTCCTTTCCGTGCTGTTTTCGATGCTGTCAACGTTCATTATGCCTCGATCATTGTAGTTTCTCGATTGAGTAAATGAAGATGCTACTGCATTTACGTTCACGCACGTTTGGGCTTAATACCAGGGTTGCTGAACTTCTGCTTTTGCTTTTGCTGAAATCGGCATCCAACCGCCAACGCCAGAGGAAGTGAGGTTTTTGATATTATTTAAAAGTACTACGTAATACAAATCGTTATCTTAAATGCTAAGAGGAATAACATATTTAGCAAAAGATGGCAACTGGCAACTTATATTGTAAAACGATTACTTTATAAAACGGTACCTTGCTTCAATGCTAAGACTGTTACGTGAAATTAGATAACTTTTAATACATATTGTAAAAAAACATCGTTCCTTTTAGTACAATTGATAGATGGTATTTAACAAAAAAACTATTCACTAAAACGGTAGAAAAAAACACCCTCACAAACACTTTGCATATTCGCTTTAAAGTAAATTGTACAACCGTGGTAACCTTCCCTTGTTGTCCAATGTTTCCATCTATTGCTAAACTAGTTAAACTAAAGCTATTCATGTTAGATTTTCTAATTCTGTTTAATCCTGCTAATCCTCTCATTCATTCATCTTTTTTGTTTTCTATATCTATCGCTTTGTTCGTCCCCGCTTTCCTTTTTTTCACGCATTCATTATGTTTAAATTTGTTTTTGTTTCGTTTGATGGATCACTCAATATGTCCTTTCGTTCGGCTGTTTTTGGTCTTGATGCTGATCAGGATGAATTGTTTGCTATTCTGCAGTCAAAGTAATATGCGTGTATACTACTTATCCAGCATCCTCTCGTTTCCACCTCGCCAGTTTGTTTTAACTATAGTTGGCAAAGGAATAGTACTACCATTTATCTGGTCTTGTTTAAGTTTTGTAACATTCTTCTATCGCTACTTGTGGCTTCTTTCTGTTACTCATTAATTTGCTGTTAATATTCGTTCAGCAAACTAGTTTGTGGTGCTTTGGAACATTAAAAACGTATCTTTGCAAGTGTTTTGTGTGAATGAGTGGAGGGTAAATGTGTAACACTTTCAACGTAGTTTTACACCACAGCTTGTTTCCAGTAATTACAAAAAAAAAATACAACGACTGGTTTGTTCACTCAAAGCAAATGTAACCATTATATAGTTAAATCTTTTCCCCTATAAATCTGCCGCAATTTGATGTCCCTTCCTAGTTACAATGGTGTACAAAACGGTGGATCAGGAACTCCGGTTCGGTCAAAATTCGCTCGATTACTTGCATTCCTAGACTACCGTGAACGTGGTGCTGTTGGTCGATTTGTTTTTCGCTTCGTATGTATGTATCTATGTATGTAAAGCGAATGCTACTAATCATTTTATGCTCAATTACGTTAACTTCCTACATTAGGTCCATCGTGTCCATCTTGTGTGTATCGCTCCACACAGATTCTACGTTTATTATCATACAAACAGCATTTGTTTATTTTTACTTTCTTTCATCAGCGGATGTTGATTCTGTCAGAAGCTGCTTTGCGAAAGTATAGTAGTACCGCATTACCTTCCGGGATGTAAGTAAGTTAAGTTTGAAATCCTAATATTGTGGCATTGCCCCGTTTTGTAGCAGGTGTCTCACTCACTACTTGCTCGATGCCATGCACACCTTTCCTTGAGTTATAGATTAAGATAATAATAGTTTGTCGCTAGTTACACACTATCGTGGTGGGGAGAGAAGGTTCTAACACTACAACAAACTTTTCTGACAGAGAAACACAACAAGACATACCGAATTTGGAACGTATCGATCGATCACGATTAAAAACCTGGCTGCAACAAACGACTACGACCCCGTACTCCGCTGTTTGCTTTGTGCTAGATATATTTTCGGTTTCACGCTTCAAGGACACTAGATGCCTAAATGCTAAAGAACTCTACTACCTTTTCTGTCCTATAGGCGCTCATCGCTACCGATACGCGTTTATTTTTTGGGGTGCGTTTGTTTGGAAGGTGAGTGTAATGTATAACCTAACAACACAAACGCAAAAAAACAACATTGCTACAAAGCATTGCCTTTTTGGACGGGAATGGGTACGAGAGACTGGTTTGCTCAGCTCAACGATTGCTAAAACGAATTGCCAATAGAATCTACACTTCATTTCTCTACTGAGACGAGACGGGGCTTGCTTCATGTAAAGAGATTGATTAAGAGATGTTCGCAAAGACCTATTGCCGTAACGCAGCGTTACTCTTTCACACCTCGCAGACGCTTGTAATGACGTGCGAAGGTTTGATTGGCTCGATCCGACGACCAGCGGAACCGGTGCTGGATCCGTCCTCGCTGCGGCTATTCCACTCGATCACGACGACCTTGGTGATGCTGGTAAACATGCACACCTCACAGTGAAGCCTTAATTCTCAGAGATGATCTTTGTCCCGGTCGAAGCTCAATGCCTTGAAGATGCCGCCCCGTGACCGAGAGCCCGCGCTCGGGCCGGCCGACGGTGACGGACCGGCAATTGTGGGTGCGCGTCCAGCACGTCCAAATGCCGCCCGTCGCTGTAGATTGTGCTGATCGAAGCTGGAGGATCGCGGTCGCCCGAAAGCGTCCCGCTCCATTCCCTCGCTACCGTCTGTGTCCGTGTCACTGCGCTTCCGGTGGCTGCGGCGGCGTACCAACCCATCGCCGCCAGCCTCCAGCTCGACCGGGAAGTCGGTGCTGATGCTTTCGCGCTTCTTCAGCTCTGCCGCCAGCATGCGCACCTCCCAGTCGTTGTGATTGAGCTCTTCCTCCTCTTCCTCCTCTTCTTCCTCCGGCTCTTCCTCTTCCTCTTCTTGCTCTTCCTCCTCGTTGCCTGCCTCTTCCTCTTCGGCTTCCTGTTCCATCTCGCCCTCAAGCTCCTCGCCGAAGTACGCCTCATCCTCACACTCTTCATCGCCATCGGCACCCTCCGTTTCGCGACTCCGGGAGCGGTGCCGGTGCGCCATCAGCTGCCTCGCCTCGCCATGCTCATCGTCCTCCTCCTCTTCCTCCTCTTCTTCGTTCTCCTCTCCGTATGGTTGATCGTTTTCCGACTGCGATTCCGACTGCGAGCTGGACGTGGCCTCAATGTTTACAATCACACTATCGGAGATGATGTTGCCGGTAAGCTCCGAAATTACCAGATCACGGTACGGGCTGCGGATACGATCAGTTGTGGCGGACATGGTGACGGCGGTAGTGGTCGAAGTTGCCGTCGCAGACATTCGGCGAGGTGGCACCGGAGGCGGTGGACCACCACTGCCACCGGGTGGCCGTGATCCGAGCGGAGGCGAGTCCTTGCGCTCGAAGCTATCCTGATCGGTGGACTCGTCCCATGTTGGTCGGTTGCGCAATTGCCTGTGGCGCGGCGAGGTGCGAGGTTTTCTACTGCGCGTTTTCTGCTGCCGGGGTGCATCCGAGTCGGAGTGCGGCGAGGAGGCAAAGATGGTATCCAGCGAGTCACCACGCTGTGAATGGAAAGCAAATGGAATAGTTAAAATCTAAGCTCGGCGTACTAGCTGCGTTGGAATCCAAACACCCACCATAAACGGTAGCTCGTTGGACGACCCGGTGCTGCCGGAACCAGACGATCCGGACTTGTGGTAAGGCGCATCGCACGGTTCCGGCGGTAGCTGCACCTGCAGCCCCACCAGCCCCGGATGCTGCTGTTCTGCCTCCAGCTCCAGGATGCGGTTTTGCAGCTTTGATATGATGTCGTCCCGCTTCTTAACCTCCAGCTCCAGGTTGAAGAACTCGTCCTGAAACTTCACCTGTATCTCCTTCATGTGTGTCTGGATGACCTGCTTGATGCCGAGCAGCACCTCGCCGAAAAACTCCTGCTCTTCCAGCGAACCTACGACACGGGGGAACGGATGTGATTCGGAGCGTTGCAACAGAACCACCGATAAATCGATCCACCAAATAACAGGTGCAATGAATAAAACACCGCACATGTGAAGGATAAACAGATAGGATAGGGACACACCGGGGGTAACAAAGTAATTGCGTTAGAAGGAGCAGGGAGCGCGCCGTAGCGATGTGCGTATTTAGTATGCGCATGCCACGGGGATGTCGTTAGAACAGCCGGAAAAGGATGTCGAAAGAAAGAAAGAAAGAAAGAAAGTAAAACCATGGGTAGGGAGAAGCAAAAGAGTAGAAACACTTAATTAGTGTTGGAGCTTCTTCTGCTGGACTACTTTAGCGCAGCACGTCCGCAAGTAGCTCGTGTTAAGTTGCCGAGTACGCCAGCAGGGTGCCCAGGGTGCCATGTTTCTAGTAGTATAAGTAGTAGTAGCGGTAGCAGTAGTAGCAGCAGCGCAGGGAGCAATAGTCTACGAAGGATAAAGGGTGCGAATGTGCGCGGGTGTGTGTGTGTGTGTTCTTGCGTGGGTGGCATTCTTTATCGTGTATGCGATGCGATAAAGCGATCCGAAGCGAAGCCTGTTGTCGATTGTCTCCTTGTCGATGTCTACGGGCAGGGTGGACCGGATATCGGAATAATCGAAAGCGCAACGCCGAACCGGACATACCCGTACACTTCGGGCTAACGAAGTTTGGCACACGTTCCGGTCACGGTATCTGATGGCACTTGGGTCGTTCTTTGTGGTTCACTTACTTACAGAAGTGCCACGGTAGTACGGGCCACTTCAAGTGTGTTGCCTTTGCTACGTGGTGTGCATGCGTTTTGTTCGCTTCCCTCACTCGTCAGACATGGAGTTCACAGCCAATCAACAACGAATCTAATAGAGGAATCTAATCAGGGCAGGGGTGGGGTGGCATTACTAATGGTAGAGTATGATGAGGATAGTTGTATGTGAAGAGAAAATTTACGTTTGATAGAATTTAGTGTGTGCGAACGAGGGAAGGAACGGAATGGCACGAGCATGAAGTAATTTCCTGAGAGAGCAGGATATCGATACTAGTAAGCGTTTGACCAAGCCCAGTGCAAGCTGATTAAGAAAAATGAAGATAAAGGTCTTCCTATGCATGCTAATATGTCTATCTACAGGAGATTCTATGCCGGCTTGAGTGAAGAGTCTTTCGATGCACTCAAAACTAAAGGCACGCAGAGAAGGTGAAATAGCAATCTAGCCTTAAGCCGTTGTCCAGCTTCGGTAAACGTTTTGAGCGGTATGCAAACGGTACTTCATCAGGACTTCTAATTTGCCTATGCAGCTTCAATCACACATGAACGGTATTGGGAAAGACATTTGCGAATTTCAATCACAAGTTCCCTGAGGGCAATATTAGCTCACTTTGCAAGTGTTGATGATGATGAAAGGGAAAGTTTTGTCCGAAGGAATGTGAACAAGCTATTGTTCCCCTCTATGGCCTGGCAAAGGCGAGGAAAAGGGAGTGAATTGATTTTCCTAGTGCCGTGAAATGGCATGGATTGAACATATGCGATAGAGTGTTAGATATCATGAGAGGAATTTCAAAAGGTTTTGTTTCAGGAAAGCACTCTTCTCGATTTGTTATCGTGCAACGATGCTACCAACACTTTATAGAATACGAAATATTATTCGAAACGACGGTTGGATACGAATAGAGCTCAAATCAAATATATAAGGCTACCTATTTTTAATATCTATGGAAATGATGCTATTGTTGCGACATATACATCAGTTTAATAATTAATTATAAAATGTGAGAAAAAAAAAACATATCACCTCTTGCGAAGTACAAGCATCCTAAATCAAAAAAGAAAAAATAAATATGATGCATAAATTTAGGCGCAAAAGTATAAGCATGATTAAGCGTTATGGGGCGTTACATTGCTAACGCGTCCATAGCGGGAGATCCCAACTCCGTCTGTGGTCTATTTTGTTGAAAGTTTTTGAGAAATATTAAAGCGAGCCGATGTTAAAACGTACTAGTGCAATCTATGGTACTTGATTATTCTCGTAAAAATAATTAAAAAGGGGAGAACTGTATATAGTTTCAATGTCAGGTTCTAAATCGATTTTAGAGCCATCCCCGGGGCAGTGCGGACTAAGGCTGGCAATATAGGCCTGAGATGAAGGGTTGAGGAGGGTTCAGAGTGCCGTTATCACGGATCGTTCACGTTCTAATACCATGCTTGAAATTTTGTATCGAAATAGGAATAAATTTTGATACCATAATATAAAATAATTTAAAATACTCTTTTTTTACGACTTTATATCCGTTTAAAAATATGATGTTACAGTGTAATGGCCTAGCCGTTGCAACAGAAATAAAATTTTCATTTTGTGAACAAAGAAATATTCTCGTCACAAATGGGAACTGTTAAAAAAGTGTGAATCAACTATGAAATGTTGAATAAATGTTTCCTGCATAATATTTTTTTCCAAAGTAAAAAAGTTGTTAGCAAAACTAGTAATGTTTAACAATTTGTGTATGTATTAAAGCCACTTTGAACAGGTGTAAAGCCTACTAAATGTATGGATACCTCTGAAAAACAAATCTCTATCGAAAGCCAGTGCAGTTACGAAAGGTAAGCAGGAAAGCCTTTTTGAGGTAAGATGCTTGATTATCAATAAGACACATTGCAGCCAACTAAATAGATTGTCGTAAGCAATAGAGTATCAACGGAATTAAATATAAAGCCTCCTTCAGTTATGAAATAAGTTATAACTTTTTCGGTAAACAGTATTGAGAACTCGTTACACCTGTAACAAACAATATTGTTAACTAAATTAAACATTTTCTGGCTGTTGCATATGGTTACATGCCATCGATTGACATGAGCTGTTCCAAGTGATGAAATTTATGGGGAATGAGACAAATCCTGCAATTAATTGAATTTCTAAGTCTCATAAACTTATCCTGTGCCTACATGAGGAGTGCAAAGCATTCGACGGACAAAATAAGATAAGCACAGCTAAAGATGGAAAGCACTAAAGAATTAAAATATGGATGAAAATGATATAGTCGAGTACAAAAGAGAAAGCGAAAGGCAGTTTGAGAAGAATCTAGACAGAAGGGTATCCAGTAGAAAATCCCCTTCTGCGTTTACATTTTGCGAATGACGCTGAAAGTGTTGCGGGTTGTTGGCAATAGATTTGTCACATCGCTACCTCCCAACTTACCTTTGATTAGCTTGCGTTGGCTGGCTAAAGCAGAGAGGGACGATCTGGTCGACGGATCCGCACCGTCTGGTTCGAGCTCGAGCTGTGGCTCGGTGTGCGGATCGTAGGGAAAGCCCCTGTGCGCATCACCATTGCTGATGACCGCCAGGGCATTGCGAGTATCGTCATCACCGATCGTCGGCCGGGCCGGCGGTGACAGCCGGTGATAGTGACGGTGCTCCTCACGGTGCTGCTGATGGTGCTCCTCGTGATGGTGCTCCTCGTGGAGCACCTGGTAGTACCGCTCGTGCTCCTGCTCGATGGAGGCGGTGGTCACCGACAGACGCTCGTCGGCGTGCTGCGCCGTAGCCGACGAAGCCGCCGACGATGTCAGCGGGGCCGCCGGTACGGAATGGGGCACGCCCGGCACGGTGCCGGTGGCCGTTTGTGCGCTAAGAAGGGGAAAAAGACTACGTTCTTCAATAGGGTCACACTGGGCAGCACTGCTGGGAGGGCTAGAGAGTGTGTTCCTATGGAAGGTGACGCTTTTGGTGAATTTGCTGTGTCTGGCAACGTACCCTTCGACCGTTTGCGCTCGCATCAGCTTCTTGAGGTCGCGGTTCGGGCGCTGTTCTAGCGCCGCCTTGTCCTCGGACAGCTTCTTCAGTATGCTCTTCAGCTGGCGCCGCTCGAGCGTTTCGTTCGACTCGGGGCTGAGCGGTATCAGTCCATTCGAGTCGGAGCGCTTCGGCGACTCGCTCTTCGAGCGGACCGTGTGCGCCATGCCGGAACCCTCGCTCTGGCTGCGTGTCAGCTGATCGAGCAGGTCGTGCGTGCTGGCGGTGCTAGTGTTCGAATCGGTGCAGTCGAGGCTAAGGCTGCGCGTCTTGATCGCCGACTCCAGCTCGGCCAGTTTCTGGCGCTCGTTCAGGATCTTCAGCTTCTTGACGAAGGGCAGCCCACAGTACTCCGGCGACAGATCGTCGATTGACAGGTAGCTCTTGGGCTCGCTGGAAACCAGCTTGATGGGCTTCGGTTTCATGCGCACCCGTGCAGGAATGGTCCGCGACCCGCTCTGCTCTGTGCCGGTGCGTTGCGCACGGCTGCCACTTGCCACCTCACTGTCACTGACCGAGGCTGCTTCACCAGCCGTACAGGAAAGGATCTTGTTTTGAAGAAAGGATGCGGACGGGGCACACGTGGTCGGAGGGGCAGAAGAAATGGGCGGTGGTGTCATCGATACGAGCGAGTTAAGGTTCAGGTCAGCCGGGATGGACGTTTTGAGGCGGCTGCGCTTGGACTGCTTCAGTATCGGTGACTCCTCGGAGGCGGCATTGTTGAGGCTCGTGTAGCTTCCGCCCAGGCTCACCACCGTTGCCAGCTTCAGCTTGGACCACGGTTTCAGCTGATCGTCCGCCTTCAGGTGGCCCAGCGAGCGTATCTTGTCCTTGAGGGTCTGCGCGGTGGACGGCTTGCAGGGATGGTGCGGTTGCTGCGGCGGTTGCTGTGACGACTGATGTTGCTGTGCCTTGTTGCCGTGCGAGGTGGGTGCGCTCGGAAGCAGGTGCTGCTTCATGTCGGTGGTTTCGTGTATCGTGCCCGGCACCGAAGAGGGCTTCGAGTCGCCGTGATGCTTTGAGTCCTGATGGTGCAGGTTGCGGATACGGTCCTTGAAGGATACGCGCATCGTCGGCTTAATGTGATGTCCCGCCACGCCGGTCGTGTTCAGTATCGGGCTCGGCGGTGCCTTTACCGTCGGGGACGTCGGGCTCATGCTCTGCACGATCGAGGGCGAGCTAGACGTTTGGTTCGATGTCACCTGCAGCTGCGTTGTCAGCGGTCAGGGCCAAGCGACGGAAAACAATGGCGTAAAAACCAGAATAGAAAAGAAAACACAACGGCGAACACTACATTACTCATGAGTTGGTTTACCAATGAGGCCAAACTGTGGGTAGGACGGCGGGTAGCGCGCAGGGACTCAATGACATGACAACATGCCGCGTGGCGTTTTGGGATGGGTGGCGACAGTTCTGCTTAGCTAGGAGGAAGTTAGTAACCGGGCACGAGAGCATGGTGTTTTGCTAGTTTTGCCGCACTAATTTACATTATCTCGCATTCATTCGCTACGTACGTCGGGTTTTGGAGGGTACGGCTTTTGCCGAAGAGTGCTTTTCTCTCAGGACGTGCTTTCTCAGTGTAGTTTGGCCGTAGCCAGGGGCTAGGTGTAGGAGGTCTAGAGATTATCTATGCATTTTGATACCGAACTTGGGGATTTAGATTTACATTCAAAACAACATAGTTTACACAAGGCCTGTGTCACGACCGTTGTAGTTACCGGCGTGGGCAAAGGACACAAAGATGTCCGGTCTGGCACGGCTAGAGTAACTAGTAGACTGCTAAGGACTAAGGAAAGTGCAGTCAGTGATACATTGGAAAGGAGCACGCAAGAAATTCTGCACTAGTGCAAAGTACGTTGGAATAAATATTACAAAAGGATTTAATGTCTATAATGTCAGTCAATAAAGTCGCTGGTGTATAACTGACTCCTGTGCGCTTGTAATATAGATTGTTCATCACTCTCTCTTATTCATGGTGAGATTATTATAAAAAGGTGTTATTATCTGCTAGTATGCGATTTCAGAAAACTATGTTGTGTTAGATGCTAGTTGATTGCGATGCATCCTACACATGCTGGTGTCGTAATCCTATTAAAATCAGTGTATCCACGCTGTGCACAGAAGTTTGTAACAGATTCCATACGAGAGAGTCCATCCGACCGTGGGTTAAAACGGTACGGGATTAGAATAGAATAATCTATTCGTCATACGTGACAACGCTGGAATCATCAATCTATACAACTGTTTCTTGGAACGCTTCCGATCCGAAGAAGAGCAGTGCATTTGTGCATAAAATGTAAAGCATGCTGCTCGCCGTGCTGCCTGGCGATGTTGCGGGAAACACGGTCCACGAATCAGAAACTTAACCATCTAAGCATTTCAAGGTTGACTATTGATGGCAAAATTCTAGGAAACATCGGTAGACTTTCAGCAAATCTAGTAGATTTTCATATTCTGTTCGCATTGTTGCCCCCGGAGGCGTGACAGAATTTTAATTTTTTTGTTATTTTTTTAATTAATTTAAATATTTCTTGATGAATTAATATTTCTTGCTCGAAAAAAAAAACATTGCGAGCTGTTTCCGTTCCGCGTTTCTTCAGTTTTTAGGAATTTAAACTATTGGCGACGCCAGGCTTACGTTACCTAAGCCTTGATTGAAGATATTTGAAACATTGGGTTTGAAGAACTTTTAGTTAAGTTACTTAAAAGACTGAACATTTGAACTTGTCAAACTATTCTCCATTGCGTGTCAGAGTGTTTAAATGCACATATTCATTGTATTTTTAAAGTATAGACTTTTAAACTGAAAGCATCTGGACATCAACATTCTCGAAGCATCTGTAAGCTCTCAAGAGTAAATATTTTTTTAAGATTTTTTGCATGTTTGCACTATTTTATAAAATTTCTTCAATGGTAAGAAACGACTAATCGCACCGTAAAAAAACATAAATTTTCATCCTCTCCAGCAAAACCCCAATACGGATCCGCGATCCGCGCTTGTACCGTCAGCATCTGCGAACTTCCTGGTACAGCGCCATTTCCCATTACCTTCGATTGGCTTTCCTTTGCTAGCCGATCCTCTTTCGCTTTGAGCAATTTCAGTCTTTGCATCAGCGGCAACCCGGCGCCGATCACTTCCGGTTCCGGTTCTTCCTGTATCGATTCCTGTGGTGATATGGCAGAGGTTACGTGAGTATGCGGCGGTGAGATAATTTGTGCAGTCGTCTTCGCGGCCCGTTCTTCGCGATCCTTTTGTTTGTTTATTTTTTTGTTGTTGTTGGTTTTTATGTGGTTTTGCGTTTTGGTTTGATGTACGATTTTGGTTTCGATCGGTTTCGTTTCGGTCGTTCGAGTTTGTTTGCAAGGGTGCAATTTGGTTGAGGTGATGGTTTGACCACGCAGTGTGTTGCAATTGCATTTGCCAAGCGATTCCGTTGCATTTCGTGCGTGTGTGTGTGAGGATTTATTTATTTATAGGCGATTTGCAGTGACGCAAACCGTGTGGCAGTGGTTGGTGGTTGTGGTGGTTGTGATGAATAATTATAAGACAGTTTTTGGTTTGGTTTCGGTTGGCGGGGTACACGTGCATTTTACACAAATACACACACACACATTGAAAGACGAACACATACACAAATTTACAAATGTTTATAGAGAGATACACACACGGGTACGTGGAAATAAAAAAGAGAGAAAAGAAGAGAAAAACAACGTTCTAAGAATGCGCTAGTAAGGTCGGCAGCTCTAGAGGATATTTTATTTATACAAAAATGGTACGAGTTGCGTTAAAACTCGCAATGTACTGATGAGTGGTGTATGCACGGGTGTCGCTTGAATGTGTGTGTCCGGGTGGGTGATTGGTTTCATTGCATCTGGTGCCGAATGATTCTCATGATGGAATTCTGTATCGTGTGAGGAGCAAGTGTGCAAAATACATGTGGTTATGGCAAGATGTATGTACTGAAAAAGGCTTTTGGTATACGGAAGGGATGAAGCTTCTCCGGTTGGACGGATTTTCTGCTCTCTAACATCGTACTAACAACGGCAAGGGCCTACTCGAAAGCGAACAGCGGGGTGATGCCTACGGTAGGAGTGTGGGGTGCCAAAAAACGTCGAAAAACTGAGCCACTACAACTCCACGGAAAGGTAATGTACGCATCATCGGTTTGTATTCTAGGAATTGAAACTAACATTGAAATGAATAGAGAGGGAGAACCTTCATCTACAATGGTAAAATGTTAGTGTATGTAGGTTACTTCAAATTAAGCTTCACTGTTGAAGATTACGGATGGGGTGGAAAGGGTCGAGCATTAACGATTGTTGGTTTGGTTCTGATCAACTTTTAAAGCACTAATACACAGCGGTAAAGGATTCTGGCGAGGTTTTTACACATAAAGACTAACGAATAAAATAAGGGAACAAGGCTCTGGAGAGAACGAGAACACCTTTGATCCGATGCGATCCTTGGAAGGAACTGTCTCGCAGAAGCGCCGGAACTTGCATGTGTGTACAAGGTGTGAACTAGATATATTTTTGCTTGTGTGGTGAATTGTGGTGAGATGCGTCGACTTGAGGTGAATGTGTTGTGCCAGGTAGCAAGGTTTTCTGGTTTGTTAGTGAGAATGAGCATGAACGCTTCGAATGATGCTGAACTGATTGTGATGAAGATGATGATCATGATGGTGAAGATGATGATGATATCCAGTCGTGAGTGTATGTAGCCCTGCGGGTGAGGATGATCGTGTATGTATACGATCGGTGGTGATGGTGAAGGTGTTTGGTGTAAAACGATCCACTGACTTGTTTCTCCTTGAGCAGCCGGAGCCGTTGCAGCAGTGGAAGCCCGGCACCGATCGGGCTCGGCACCTTGTCATTGTCCTTGCCCTCGTCCTCCGTGTGTATGTCGTCCGATTTGACACGCGGCATCCGCTTCAGCATCGTTTTGGGCGTTTTGCTACCTCCGCTTCCACCGCTGCCGCCACTGCCCGCACCACCCGAGCCGCCGCCCGTGGCTGCGTTCCCGTGCAGTGGTTGCATCTCGATCGACTCATTGCTACGTCTGGTTGTTCCCGTTCTGGCGAACCAAGAGAATGGATGAAAAAAAAAAAACAAAAAAACAGATGATTGTGGGCGAATTTCCTTGGACATCGAAATCAAAGAGTCGCAACATACCTGGACTTGCGCAGCACATTCTTCAATCCCTTAACATCACTCCTTAGCTTATCTACGATACGTTTTGAGGCACTATTATCACTACTATCACCTTGGTTATTGTGGGTATTTGAGCTACGATCACCGGCGTGTTCTTTAGCGGCGTGCTTGTTGGCGTGCTTCTTATTGACGCAGCGCACCTCCATCAGTCTTTTCCGACCCAGCGTCTGCAGGATCTCTTGTGCTTCCGGGTAGTCCTTCATCGCGGTCAGGACGTCTTCGCGGGACAACGAGAACAGCTCCGAATAGCCGACCGAGCGCACGTCAGCCGTTCGTCTAGAAAATGTGAAAGGAAAGCCCGTGTAAACATTAGGACTGATAACATTCCTTCGCCCGAAGTTGAACTCACTTGTTCAACCCGTCCAGGTTGAGGATGCCGATCTCGCCGAAAAAGTCACCCGCCTTCATCGTGGTTAGCACCTTGCCGGTTTCGCTCAGCACCTCCAGGATGCCGTCGGCGATGATGAACATCTCCCGGGCGACCTCACCCTTCCGGCAGATCGAGTCGCCCGGCGTGAAGATGTAGGCCTTCATTTTCAACACCAAATCGTGCAGAAACTCGGGCTGGCACTCTTGAAATATTGTCACCTTTTTCAGCACACTTAAATTGACATGTAAGGCCAGTTCGGTTTTCAGCTTGTCCGGCAGAAGCCCAAGGGCGGTGTTGATGTCACCGCCGCCCTGTATGCGGCCGCGCGACCAGCTGTAGTCGTACCATCGGAGTACGCGCCGCTTCATACCGCCCGGTACCTGCACCGAACGATTCCCAAAAGAGGTCCACTAAGCGAATGTTCAGGTCTGCAAGTGATGCTACCGCGGTACTTACCTTGTGGTGCCGCATGTACGTCTTTGCACCGTCTAGCAGTCGCTCGAACTCTAGCCGGTTGGCGTTGCGGTTCGTGATCACGTTGCCCACCTGGCCGACGATCGTGGCAAAGATGAACACACCAATCAGGTAGCTGACGATGGTGAACACGTATCTAGCAGTTTAAGCAAAAGAACGATTTCAGAAGATTTGGAAGAGTTACAGCGTAATACCATTGATGCTCATAATATGACTATCAAAGTTTTCGAATATAATAACCAATCCCCGCGGAATATGTTCGGTTCTCATTAAGCATAACGGTCTTGGCAGGGCACGTGTAACGTTAGCAAAAAAGTATAATAAAGTTTCACTGAAGGCTGTCACCGCAGTAGAAGGACTGGTCACGTTATGATCTGTGGCAAATTCAAACCACGCAAACAAGCTTTTCCCACTGGATTAGCAAAACCGGACGATTCGCTTGGTGGATAGGATTGATATTCGAAAACTTTGATTAAGCTGTTTTGACCAAAGGGAAATTGGGATGGGCAAAAGGTTGACCTTGGCAAAAGCTACCGAGTAATCGATTGAATTCTCGCTTTCATTCTCGCTTCGACGGGTGTGGGAAAACAAGGGCTCTAGGTATTTGCTCAGTATATTAAACTTTCACTTGGCAACTTTTGTACAGTCGGGGAAACTAATCAATCAATAGCGTTTCTGTTTTTTTTTTCTTCTGGTTGCTGATCGAACGATTACTCAAACGACAACAGATTTTCAGAAGTGGACCGCGTTTGCATTGGTAGGACGAACCGACGGACGAACAGCCTCCACGAAAACTTCAGCGAAAACAACCACACAAACCACAGAAAAAAGCTTCAATATCGGGGTATGTATTAACTTTACGCGACCCGTGATGGATTATATTCGAAAACTTTGAGAGATAAACACGTATTTGTACGGCACAATGCAAGGGTTGGGAAAACCCCTGTGGTGGCCATTGGTGGCCGAACGTCCTACCCGCGGGCTGAGTTGAACTGCAGCAGTCTGGATTTGAGGCCGCGCCTTGGAAGTGATCTAGGGCCGTCCGCCGATTGTGACGGTCTGAGGTGTTGAAAAAGCAGGGACGGAGTAGCAGAACAAAATGGGTTTGGAATTAAAAACAGTGTGGATCATGTGACCAGGAGGTGGGAGATTCTATTAAAACGGCCGTTTTTGAGTGTTTTGGTGGGTACGTGGTGTGTACTTACTCGGCATTCGTTTCCGGCGTCGGCAGGTCACCGATCGTGGTGAGGGTCAGCGTCGACCAGTACAGGCTGCCGAGGTACTTGCGCGTAAGCGTGGCGTAGTCACCGGGCCGGTACGGGTACACCCAGTCGCCCTGTGTGAAGAGAACCAGCGTCTTAAATTAGCACCGGAGCGCCTTTGTTAACTTGAGCCGCTATGGTCTCCTACCTGGAAGCCCTCGGCCTCGGACAGCAGGAAGTAGAAGCACCCGAACCAGTGGGCAAGTATCAGCAGGATGTGTATGAGGTTTACTACGCGCCACAGGTTAGGCCACACGGTGCGACTCTCCACGATGTAGTAATACTTGACCGCACGATAAACCTAGATGCCGGTATGAGTCGGAAGCGGAAGTGAAACAAACAAGTCCTACCCAACAAGACCATGGTTTGTGTCGTCAACTTACTTTGAAAAACCTTGGAAAGCGTAACATCGGCTGACTGCCGAGCCGGAACTGTAGAATATCTAGCGGCACTAGCGCCGCCAGATCGAGGAGAAAAGCTCGCGATCGTAAGTAGTGGCCGGCCAGCTTGCGCGAATCGTACACCTGTTGTGATCCGTGAGAGAAAATCTCGTGTTACTAGCCACCGTTTCTACAGTACTTGTGCCCCCTTCGTTTGGACTCACCATCAGACCTTGCTCCAGGTATCCGGTGCGCAGCTGTACCGCCACGTCGAAAATGAATACTATATCGGTGAAGCAATCACAGGACAGCCAGAAGCGGCTCGCATTGCTCTGCAGCTCCGGGAAGCTCTGGCGCACAATCAGCGTCCAGAGGTTGTACAGTATACTGATCGTGACCAGCATTAGCCAGTAGAAGTAAAAGTTTTCGTCCGGGTTTACCACGGTGCGCGGGATTTTCGCGAAGCGACGTCGCCTCCGGACTGTTTTCTCCGCATCGGTCGCACCTTCGGACCCGGTATCTTCCACCGTTTCCTATACACAAAGAGACATCGAGAGAGAAATAATACACAGTGACAGAAACGGATGACGGAACAGTGCAGTGCAGGCTATACCCACCTGAGCCTCCGGTATCTGGCGCGTGGAGAAGCGCTTTAAAAAGGAGTCTTCCCGCTTGAGAGGCGGTTTCTTCTGCATGGCAGAGGATATTTGTACCGTCGTGCGCAACTTCATCCATCGCTGGTTCGACTTCGTCCTGAAGGGTTGTGGATGTCATTTCCATTTCCAAGCCAAGGAGATTCATGCACGCACAGGTCAATGGTGTGTGTACCAAAGACAACCATTCGTAGGTAACAGGTGCATAAGATAGAAGGTGAAAGAGAGAATGGAAAAAATGGGTTTGCCAAAGGTTAAAACATACTCTGCTCAAATCTTTGTCGTCGGATCGGAGAGGGGTACTGGTATAGATTGGTACTGGTATAACTACTATCAGTTACGCAATTTGTTAGCACACAAACATTACGACGAAAAAAGAGTAGTAAAAGAGGGAGAGAGAGTGAGAGAGAGAGAAAGAGTATAAGGGACAGAGAGAGAGAGAAAGAGAGAGAGACAGTAAGGATTGTAACGGGTGTCATATAATGTAAGGATCAAATTTCGAGCACACAAAACGGCGTCTTCAGTTTCCAATCGCTTGTTAATTGGGTGTTGCAGTATATGTGTTAGTTTGGTTGATTGTGTTACAATACGGTTAGCTGGGGTTTGGAAAGCCAAACAAACACACTCGAAACATGAAAATATACGCTAATGCAATAGGGGTACGAACGAACGAACACTGAAAGATGGTTAAGTATGATTGTAAATAGTCAAAACACTAATTTGGAGATAACAGACAGAGAGAAAGACAAACAAACAGAGGGAGAGAGAGAGAGAGAGAGAGAGGGATGACCGAAAGGAGAGGTGGCACTAGCCTATGGTGTCTAATTAGATTGGGAACAATTTCTCCATTTACCGGTTTCGCTAACCCACCACAAACTTCACAAAAAACACATCAAAAACTAAACAAAAAGAAAAACCATTTTGGTCAGTGAAATGACCGAGGGTTGACTTACTCATCGAAACGCATGAGACAACGCAACAACAACAGATCAGAGTTTGAGCTATGACTATATAAAAAAAACAGTACAAAACGATGTACAATCACGATAGTGGGAGAAAGAGAGAGAGAGTACATTCAGAAAAGTGAACGAAAATTAGTAGGTAAAGTAGTGTAGTTGAACTAGAAGGAATCGTGGCAACGTGTTATTCTCTTATCAGGACGTGGTTGAATCTTTAAGCCCATTCCACAATCAGTGTTGATCTTGGGATGTAAAGTGTGTGAGGGAGCAGTGACGTATGATTGTAATTTCGAACGAAACGAAGGCACAGGTATAATTCTAATCGTGTTTTAGAAAACCGGTTTCATTGGTGGGTGAAGGTGTTACATCTTAGGGGTTTCAATTTCATTCTCGCTTTGTGTGCAGACATTGAGACGAACTGAAAAGAACCTTGTGGTTCCCGGAACGTGTTGCAGTTAAGACGTTAAAAACATTATCATATGCAGAGGTGGCTGTTATTTTTAAAACGCATTCTATTAAACACGCACACACATACAGACGGACATAGAAACAAATGCACACAAATGCAAACACACACTGACTGGACAGTTAGTCGAAGATTGACAGGAAAGGTAGTAGACAGGAAGTAGTGAAAAATTGCTAGTAGTTTGAGTTGAGCTAGTAGTTCCCAGAGTCGTGTGTGTTTCCACGAAAGATTAGCTCGGTTTTGAAAACCAGAGGGAGAGTAGTAGAGCAAAGAGACAGAGAGACGGAATAGAGAGACGAACGAACGAACGCCAATGAAACAGAAGCGCACAAAATCCCAATCGCACAGCTTTATGGATGCACCACCATTTTTGTGTTTTCTAGAATATGCTAGAGAAAGGAGAAACAAACTCATTATGCACCTGAGACATGTGCCAGTGGATGAAATTTGCAGCAATAATGGTTGTTCAAATGCATTGTTTATAAGGTATTGCTGAAACTTTCATTCATTGTAAGTAGGAATACATTTATAACTCGGTTTGAACTGGTTTCTCTATCATCTTTTCTATTTCTATTAAGCTACGCTAGAGCCTTAGGATAGTTTGTCGTTCGTTGGCCAAATATAGGCTTTTTGGAAATTGTGCCACTACACGAAAAGATGTTTCCAATGTCTAACTTCCATGCCGGTATCTCTTAAATCGTTGAATGAATTTGACGCTTCAAAAAGGAATAATTACCAAAGGGACATCCTTCATCGTGCGGACTGTGATTAATGGTCAATTAGTTTGACTCAGCGCTCACCCTCGCCCGAAAAAGGAAAAGGTTCAACAGGGGAAAAGGTAAGCAATTCTCAGTGGAAAAAGCTAAAGGCAGACTAAGCAAACCGAGCTAATGGTAATGGTAAACCACTGCACAACTGTTCGGTGTGGGGTGGGTTGAGCTTTCGTAATGAAATGAGACATTTTAGGTGCCCTTCTCTGATGGATCTGGTCGAATTTGGATCCCAATTGGGCCGGTGAAAAATGTTGTGTTCTTCAAATCGGGCTATTAAAACGGCTTATTCACCGGTGCAGTGGTGTGCTTTGATTGCGACATCGTTTATTCTTAATTAAACCTGTCTGCTTTCAACCGTGGCAGCGTTAAGTTGACTTTACCAATTACTCGTGACCGAAAGCGGCATCTTAATTGTACTGAAGTCAATCAAATCAGCGGTAATGGCAAAAGTCAACGCGTGCGAAACATTGAGGAAGGTACAAGCAAATACGTTGCGCGAAGACGTCGTTGGAAGTGGGTTTGAAGTGTTTGTTTGCGCTACTGTGCTTGAGGGTTTGCAGCAGCTTCCACCAGAAACTTTCTCCGCGTTCTGCCATAGCTTGAGGCGTAGACTAACGCAACGCTTAGTCTCAAAACGACGTTGGAAGTAGTGAGGGATACTCGCGAAGCAAATCATCCATAATAAGTAGGAAGATTTATTAACGGCGGGCAGATTGTTCGTAATCTTAACCAAAAGACATCAACTGGTGACCCTTGGGGGTTCCTCTCTTCGGCGAAAATTTACGCCAGAACTAACCGTCGGCCGTAAGGGAAGAAAATTAATCTTAAAGTTTGCTGTGCGCCCCATGGCATCAAACACATTCTTCGCTGTGGCGTAAGCCTTGAATGTGTTAGAGGCGGCACAAACCGCACAAAACACCCACACCGGTTAAACAGCAAATAAAGTGGCCACTGACACTTCCGAATACCTTATCGTTCCTCAACGTGGCATCGCTATCAAACATTTTCCTACAAACATTATTGTACAGCAAAGGAAACATTAACATCCGTGGCAGTATTTGTCATCCAAAATTGGGCCACAAATTTTAAGCAATATGCCCGTGTTCTTGTGGTGGCAATATTGAAATTTAATTGCCTGCTATTTGGTCCCCATTTTGCGTGGTTGCCATTTTGCATGTCGCACACACAAACACACACACATACACATCAAAAATGTTGCCAACCGATGGTTTCGGTGGTATCGCGAAAGACAAATTGGAAAAGTTTTCCAATCAACCGAACCGGCCCGAAAGACTATCGGCGGCCAGCATTGTAATGGACGGTGGTTTCCGAGGTCTGTGCGCCGCTAAGTGGGTGACATCTATTATGATCACGTTAATTTCACGTACGGCGTTCGTACTTTTACTTGCTTGATAGGCGTTTTTATTAGAACAAGGAAACATCTTTTCATTATCGCGGTAAGAGAGTGGGATTGGGATTGAGGGGATGTGAATTTTTTGGTGTGTGACGCATGTGACACTATCGTGCCGAAGCTATGGTGAGATATAACTGTGCAAGCGGCTTGGATGAACCATCTCGGTCGACAAAGCATTACCGACAGACGTGGTATGTTTTAATTAACGGCTCTCCTCCCGACCAGTTCTGTGACGCAACTGCAGCTGCAACCGATAGTCTGCTGGAATTGGTATCAACCTGCTCGTAACGACCTTTGACCCGGGGGTAAGTACAAAAGACATAAAGAAAAACACAGCCCAACTAGACAGCCTTTCATGCCACTTTCAGGAAGAGCATAGTATCTTCACCTCTAATGTCCCTTTGCCTATGCCTATGTTTGTATAAGTGTGTGTTACTGAAGCCTGTATGTGTGTGCATGTGTCTGTGGTACGATTTTGGCTCATTCTCGGCCATCACCGTTAACAGGATCATAAGTTTGAGTTACCACCGGCTAAGCTTATTAGCGCGCTCGGTACGCTGGTACGCTTACCGGCCTGTGGTAGAATGCGACCGAAGGCAGTTCTTTTGCGTAATCCCTCGGCCACCATTGGACGGACGTGCGGCGTTGACTCACTGTTACCGGATTGTGTTACATGTGTATGCATGACTGACAGGGCACGGTGGTGTGTCCATCTGGCTGGTCTTTTCCGCACCATTTCTGCCTTAGTAGGTCAGCTTGGCGTGCCACTTAAAAATTTAACATTTGGACAGAAGAGAAACTCGACTCACGAGTACAAGAATCCAGGTTCGGGTGATGAATGTGACTTTTTTATATAAATATGTCCCTAAACCTAAATAAAAACTTGCGAGGACCTAGCGAAACCGTATCGAAAACGTACGTTGATGTATATCCGTCCCATGTGTCGATTTATGTTGAACACCAAATACACACGCATACACACACACACACACACACACTTGCACAAAATACACTAACAAAACCACACGACTACGCATACGCTTGTACACATCATACACACAGGAACGCACACAGACACAGGCATTCACACATGACACAGGTGCTGCTGGTGCGATGGTGTCGTGCGTGTGAAGGTAACTACTTGGGCGTCGGAAGAGAAAAAAAACAAGGTCGGTTGGTACGAGCTGGGCGACTAGTTAGTAGACTATCGGTGGCGCTACTGCGAGCTACGGCTGTCTAGGTTCGGCTAGAGGTTCAGAAAAGGCGCGAGCGGTTTGCTAATCTCCCGCCTCTCTCTCACCATCACTTGCGATATGCTAAGGCTCGTTACAAACATAATTTCCAACAGATATTGTTATAAAATAAGGCGTAGTACTTGGTATTTCTCTCGAAAGTTTTATAAGTAATTGCTATTACAAAAAAAAACAACAATAAATACATGAATTGCCTAGGAATATTCTGATGACACTCTTCAAAAACATTACATAAGGTGTTGTGGAAAAAATCTTTTACTTGCACAACTTTTTTTAAACTTTTTAATCTATAATACATTGCGGTAGATGGTAGGAATTGGCGTATCAAAACGTATATGACAGAAGCTATCGCGGCTCTGAAAATTTAATTGAGTTTAGATCGATATTGCAGCAAATAGGGCTATCATACTGTGAAAAATTTTAACACAGGCTCAATTATAGGAACTTCCACTTGGATTTCAACTGTGTTATTACATTGGGGAACGAAATTTTTGTGTCAAATTTGTCTCTGGATCTATCTTGACAAACCAATTTGAATACCATCTACCCCATGTAATATGGGCTCTTCTAACAATTATTTAACTTCTAATATCTTTACACCATATGTAGATTTTATAGTCAAATAGATTTTTTCATAGAATGATACGAGAACTAAGAAAAAAAAAACGGATCTGGAAGAGATAAATCGAATAAGAACCAAGTCGTTTAATTATTTCTTCGAAGATTTAGTTAGTTCAAGTTTCAAAGTTATAAGCAAGAATAGCTTTTGATCGGCGTACGATAAAATGAAAAAAGAATCCGATAGTTTACAGATCAAACGTTCAAATAACCGACAAAAAAATTACAACAAAGAGGAACATCTCGTGTTAGAAGAACAGTTAAAACATTTAATACTCATATCAGGTATAGGAAAAAGAAATAAAGAAACGTTAATTCAATATTGAAACAGATCGATAATGAAAGCTAACAGTACGGAGAGGTATAGATAGGCAAGAACAATCGTTAAGTATCGTTTTCGGGTTAAAGACGGGTAAGGCATAACCGAAGAGAACCATAGTGAGTGTGAAATCGACAAAAAGAAGGAAAAAGAAAAAAACGAATAATACAAATAAAGAGCAAAAGAATGAAGGTTTTAGCATTGGCACCGTTCCTCTTGATTTTCCGCAGCGAACAGTAGTACGCCATCACGGCGCGTAGATTCTTCCAGCTCTGTGCACCCCGTGTCGTGCCGTTGGAGATGGATTTGCTGAGCTGTTGCTGCTGCTGCTGCTGGTGCTCATGTTCCTGCTCGTGGCCCTGGTGGTGCTTAGAGGACGTTAGTTCTTCCTGCTGTGGGTTCGATTGGTAGGACGATTGATCGAACTGATCGAACGATGAGGACGCGACGGACGGGTGGCTGACGCGGTGGCGCGTTAGCAGCCCACTGCACGAGCTGTGCCCGCCAACGCTTTCGAACGACACCAGCCGGTTCAGGCCGGTCGGCATGCTATCGTCGTCGTCGTCGCGTAGCGAGTACCGCCTGCGCTGGGCGCGGGGGCCACTTCCGGTACGGCTGCCGGTGCGGGACAGCGGGTGCCGCTGCTGATGGTACTGATACCACCGGGACATGGCATCGTGATCATGGTCGTTGAAGCTGTGGCTACGGTCAATTGATTGATAGTGGCCGGGCAGGGTCGTTCGTCGGACCAGCCCGGTGCGGCTGGTGCTGGTGGACTGCTGGGTGGACTGGTAGCCGGCACGCTGGTAGCCGTCCTCACTGTTCCTACGCGACACCAGCGAGGTGTACACCTTCGGTGGCGACCGGGACGAGGCCCGACTGAAACTATGTGCGCGTTTTGTGTTCGGGTTACCACCGGGCACGGCATTGCCGCGCGAAGTATATTCCAGAAGAGAATGAAAGGGCGAAAGAAGGGACTATTTACAAAAGAGTACTTCGACAGGAGCGACATCGAAGGAGAAGCAATGGGCGTGCAGTGGGAAGAAAACACACACGTTTGGGTGTGGACGGGCAACAAAATAAGCTGAAAGAGAGAAGGGAAGAGGGAGTCCCTGGCCGATGGCATTTCATCCGCCGCCTGTCACAGTGATAGTGCTGGATGCGAATGCGCCCTCTGCCGGGGAATAGCAGTACACTTAATCTTCTCTCCGGACAGCGACGGACGTCTTTGTAACGAGCATGGCAAATGGTAGTCACACGCTGATTCATCATTGCCAAACTACCAATTAATTACGACTGGAGTTGGACACGCAACGGTAAGGGGAGGCCTGCAAGGTCTGTCGGAGTGCTTTGGGATACGGGGGCTTCTCCTAAAGTATGCTGTCAAAATTCGAAACCACCATGTTGCTGGAGTCCATGTTGAAAACGGGGGTTTAAGGTATGGGAGGGCTCTATTTGATTGGGTGTAGGAAGCTAGTGTACTAGTTTGGGTCTGGAAAGTGTAATGTGAGCTGGTGTTGAAGCCGGTCCATCGGTGCCAGCGCGTCTACTGGTGGAAGTTCTTGGGTCTAGTGTCTAGTTGATTAGCGGCAGTAAATTTGTTTCGATCGCAACCAACACAATAAGCAGTTACCCCACCCTATAAAACGACACAACTCCCCGGTGACGGTACGATGTAATGATGTACAAATGAATTAGGATGGTAATCAATTCAGGACTAAACACGCTGCACGCTCGCTCGCTGGAAGATAGATATAGAAATATATACATTGTGCGAGTGGCTCTACTGCTCTGCCGCGAACGATATGCAGGTTTTAATTGGACAGTTTCCGCCCAATCGCCCCGTAACAGTGCGTGCCTGCGTATTGATGAACGGCGCGACACACGGACCCAGCCGACTGCTGGAGCATTGCTCGACAGAGGGTCTGTCACAACAGGGGACAGGTAGTAGTGATTGGGTGGGCCAACAACCAAGAGAGAAGAGGGAAGGAGGAGTGAGAGACAGACAGACAGAGAGAGGTGGCTTCCTGTTCCGCACGTTTCCGCTCCGTTAGCACTTACCGCTGGCCGGAGCCCTTGCTGCCGGAGGAGGCCTGATTGCTCGAGTCGTCCTCTTCGTCACGCGAGGTCGCTATGGAGGCGGTACCGGTGTTTGTCCCCGGCGACAGCAGCGTCGGGCTGAGCAGGCTCGATGCGTGCTCGCCCACGCCGCCGCCTCCACCGCCGCCGCCTGCGGATCCACTTCCGGTGGCCCCGTGACCGGATGCGGCACTCCCGATCGCACCGAACGGGGCCACCGGGTTCAGGTGAGGATGCATCTGCGAGCTGCCGGACGATATGGTCGAACATGTTGGTAGTATAGCCCCTCCGGATGCTGTCCCTGCTGCACTCGGATTCGTCGGGTCCATCTGGTCAGCGCCAGCGAGATGCGTTGTGGGAAAACAATGGGCGGGATCGGAGAAAAAGAATCAGAAGAAAAAAAGAACAAAGCGTTAGTGTGGTCGGGAACATTCACAGTCGCAGCCGCCGCCGGCCCAGTCATCGCTGCGGTGCTAGAGGGGTTTTAATCTACAACCACATGTGCGAACGTGACGCTCACTAGCTACCAACTACGATCTGCTATCTGTTGTTATAGCAGCAGAGTGGAAGTGTGGGCTGGAGTGTTCAGTTTTAGTGCATCGCAAGGACATTGTTACTGTGGTTTGCAGGCAGTGGGCTGCCTGAGTGTGCAGCTAGCAGAAGAGTGTAGCAAGCGTTGCAAGCGGATACGGACGGCACAGTCGGTGTTGCACCGACCGAGGGCAGTTGCATAGGAGAGGGTTTCGAAACGAATGGAACAAAATTCGCGATGCAAACGGTGCGAGAGTTAAATGAAAGTAAACAATGCTATCTTTTTGGTGGGTGAATTAGGCACACTACATTGTGGCGCGAGGCATAAAATTCCAAATGTTTCGGTAAACTAAACTTGCTATGGCAAAAATGTAGCAAAACTGCACTCCGGCATTTGCACAACTGAGCAAATAAATAGCTAGAGTGCTAGAGGGGACAGTGCAGTTGGAAGCGTACTGCTTGAGATTTTGTGTTTAGGCTGTTACAAAAGTACGTTATAAAAAAGAATATTTACAAAAATATAAACATCGAAAGTGCTATAAAAATGTACGTGAAGATTTAAAATTTTATTAAACATCCCTGGCAAAGGCTAGAGTTTTGTAAGCAAATCAAAAGCTAGGCCGGTAAGCGAAATGTCAAACTAATCGGCGAAAATAAAAACTAATCGGCAAAAGCTCTGGAACTTTGAACGAAGCGTATGTTTTAGTAATTATACTCCAGCCACAATGCTCCCAAAACTAGGAATCCTTTCATATCGGCCAGAATGCACGCGCAGTTATTTAATATATACGCGCTCAGCATGAACTCCAAACACATTCCCAAACGCCAGCAGACCGACGAAATGGTATAACAATTTTTATTCCAACGTGCTATTGTTTTGTTTCGCTTTAGTTCTAGCGCTAGCGATAGTCGGTAGTGAAAGTTTCGCGAAGAATGCCAAACCATTCCACCCCGGGGACCATGCGTGATGGACTGCGACGCGTGTTTGTGGCTCAATCCACCACGTTTTGTTTTGTGGGGGGGCATCTTCGTTTCTCCTCTCATCACAAACAAAACATTCCTTTCCTTTCACTCACTATCATGCAGGAGGGAAAAGTCGTGGAGAAGAATGAAGCTACCTCGCGGAGAAGATGGTACCGATTGATTCTATTATTTTCGAATCTTCAAATGCCACTCGAGCCAAATCGATCGATCACCGGGGGATTGGCCCAGAAGGATGGAGACAGATTCAGCGGCCCATCGTGCGGGATAGAATCCCATTCGAACACGGACCACGGCTGACGAGCAACGATGGGCTCCGATGGGGATTAAATTCCTCACCGTGGCTGGGACGATGTGAGAGCATCACTTCTGTTGGCGATTGCGTTGTGGTTCATTGAATTCAGCAAAAACGGTTCGGTTTTGTGTTCGGGGACAGCTGGGAGCTTTTACTTCCCTCCTTTGCCAAGCAACCCGTTGGCGGTGGAGCGCTTATGTGCGAATCGGGTTCCCCCCTCCAGCCCCCCCCCCCCCCCCAAGGTACCGGGTGGGCACATCGGACGGCGTGGATAGCAA
This sequence comes from Anopheles epiroticus, assembly GCA_000349105.1. Classification (NCBI taxonomy): domain Eukaryota; kingdom Metazoa; phylum Arthropoda; class Insecta; order Diptera; family Culicidae; genus Anopheles; species Anopheles epiroticus. The sequence continues at coordinate 144,539 of KB670236.1, read as the reverse complement.
AACTGATCTCGATTCGGTGATGATTTGATGGATACGAAATCAAATATCCAGGCAGCATTTGAGCACAGCGAGTGGAGCGGATGAAAAAGGATGTACGTTTGACACGCAGCTTAAGGGCCGTCCGATCCTGCCGACATATGGGCCCGGCTCATATGCTCCGCGGTTAATAGATTAGACGTGTGAAATAGTCTTTTCGGGGCTAGGTTGGATTATTATCTACGGTTTACAGCAAATAGTTTGCTTACAAGTGTCTTAACATTATGCTGGTAGGATTTGTGCTTTTGCATATGGTATATGATGTTAGTAAGAGAAAAAGAACGTACAGTACAAATGTTTTAAAATTATTTACACAAAAATCAACCGTTTATACAATTTACAATAAATGTTTGAAGTAAAAAGCGAAAATGCACTTTTTGTTACACAAAGTAAAATCAAACAATAACAACATAAAACTAGATGTGTAAATAGAAGAACATGCGTGTAAAGTGCAAAAAGAGTTGGATTTTTTTCGTGATAAAAGCATTACTTGGTAAGTATACGAAGAACAGTAACTTCCGCTTAGCTGCATCGGTGAAAATAGAATGTGAATGTGTGATTTGTGAACGAAACCGAAAACATTAAAGCAGAAGGAATGACAATGCATAAGTAACGTTTTGTAAAATTGAGTGTAAAGAAAAGCAATAGCAAGACTTAATGCTTTTTGGTTTGAAGTACTGGCAGCAAAGATGTTACACTAAGCTCAGGATCATTCCACATGACAGGTTGGCAAATGGCAGAAGTAAAAGTGTCACACAAGAATGTTGTGTATTTATATAAAAAAAACGTTAATAAAAATGAGCAAAAAGCGCAGCAAGAAAACTCCTGGTAACCACCAGCAGAAGTAGAAAATTAGCCGCTTGGCAGAACAGTAACACAAACGGTACAGTGTTCAATCGCAGGCAAACAAAACGCTTAGAGAAAACAAAACATGTTAGTAAAAAAACAATAAATAAGTAGAAAAGAAACACGAGGGCTGTAGCAGGGGGAAAGTGTTTGCCATTCTTGCTGTGCTTTCCCGCCGGTGCTACACGTCAGCCGTAACGTACCGTCGTACCGTTTGCCCAAGGAATCCCGTTCAAGCTGACCGTCGAGCCTAACACCAGACGGTTACCAACAAATAACACCTCAATGTCAACATTTATCCTGCTGGAAAATAGAGAAAAGAAAGAAGATGAAATGTTGTGCCGGTGGGTGGCAATGGAGTAGGAATAAAAAAAAAACTCTGTCTGTTAAAATATAAACCAGTGGTGAAATGAATGTCTTAGCGGTGGGAAAACGATGAAGAAGGAATGGTACTCGTTCAAGGGCTGAATGGTGGTGGCTGAAAATAATGCATAATTTACTTAACTCTTTTCGGTCGCTCGCAATAATGTGTTTCTATTTTCATACTTTATTTTCAATTTGGAGCGGTATAAATGTAACGAATACAAATTGATTGCAGCCCGGGCAGTGGGGATGGATATTATGAAAGGCTTCGGATGTTGCTGAACCTTTGAGTTTGTGGAAGGGCGTAGAGTGGGATAGGACACGATTCAATTTGCTCAAAATTCGTTCCCGAATGCTCGCGTTGCCTATTGTATCGGCCTAGGGAGCTTTTTGTGCGCAGCTTTCGGTGTAGCCCAGCCTAAAGAACGGATGTACGAAATTGACTAAAAAAGATACCTTACACAAAGCGAAACACACAGAAGTGTGTGGAGAAGAGAAGAAAAGAACGCGCGTTGAGAAGCAGCAGCAAATCAATTCACCTCCCTGAATGGCAGGATAATAGGGAAATGATATAGAAAAAAGGGATTTCAGCAATCAGGTGTGGTGTGATTGTCGCAGCGCTGATGCGTATCCTTGAAGGGAGAAGCTAGCACACTAGCGTTTCAGCACGTATTAAAAGCAGTTTTACATAGGTTTCCGAGTTTAGTAATGAAACTAAAAAAGAGTTAAACTCATTGGCAAAAGTTCTGTGGAAAGTGTACAGTATGAAATTCCGCTTTCTTAAAGGCCGAAACGTAAAGTTTGTTGTAAGTTGCTGCAAGCGTTTGATCTTACCAGCATCGCTCGTGAGGGGCTGTATTTGCAAAGGCTCGTCCTCCTAGCCTAACAACGCTTCAAAATGCTTTTTTTTATGAATACATTACCCGCTGGTGGTTCATTATCAGAAAACAATTGCTAAGAACATGGGTACCAATTTGACTTGGTAAGCGGGGTTTTTCGATGGAATGTTTTCGTTTAGCTGGTAAATTATTGCTTTTCGGAATATCTGATGGCGGTAACGGAATCGACTGGAATTAATTTTGAACTTATTGCTCAAGGGACTAAATGATGTTTTATCGTTTTACCTGATGGTTTGGAGATGGAGAGCTACTTGCTTCAAGATCTTTTGTAATATTCTCAAAAAGAAACAACTTTAATTTGCTATTTAAATTTTGCTCTAATATTACTTGACTTCGATATGGACGGGTACAATTAGTCACACAATACGACCAGGCCGTCACTACAGAATAAAAAAAAAAAAAATACTTGACTTCTTGTTTTTATATGTGTTATGGTAAGTAAACGTTTAGTAAACAAATGATTCCCCACAGAAGAATTAAATATAAAAGTATTGCAACTGGAAATTACTTGCGGTTGCTGAAGCTTTGAAAAGCTGTGTTTGTCTGTGTAAGGTAGATTCTTTGATTAATTGATTAAAAATTTGTCTGTGTAAGGTAGATTCTTTGATTAATTGACAAAAGGTCTAATCAAAGTTAATATGTTTGTCTAGCACTTAAAAACTTTTTTTTTCATTGAACTTTACTACGAGTTACTTAGTGTTATACATCTATTCTGTAAACGTTGTAAGGTTCATGACTATTTTGTACTTTTATACTACACCTATGTTAGGGTTCGATTGGCAATTGACACAGACATAAAGAGGGTGCAATTTGAATGTGGTTTTAAGTTTCAATATCTGTACATTTTCTTCAGTGTGGTACAGTTTATAATACTTCAATAACAAGTTTTCTTTGTGGTTTTCGTTTAAGATTGTATTTGTAAGGTATCAATGCATGTTACGGTAGAAGCAAAATGGTTCTTAAATTAAATGTTTCGACTTGCTAGAGCAATCCTACGAAATTCAAATGCCAATCGGATTGCATCTTCATACCGAATATTCTGATATGGGTACACCAACAATCACAGGATGTTAATTACTTTAGTATCGATGATTTAGGTAATGAGGTTTTAGTCAGTTTTAGTGGTTGTTAAGCGAAGGAGTAGAAAAATAACAACAAAATAAATAAACAGCGAAAACCGTTGAGGTAAGTCTAATGTGTATCGCTTAAATGGCTCCATAGATTTAATAATTATTAACCTACATTTGTTCAGTATAAAGAAAAAAAAATTATTTGTATTCAAAAATTTTTCATTATTATAGAATCCAAGCTTGTTTCAGACCTTAAAAGATACACCAAAATTTCACATCAAAGGTACTAAAATCTTTCAAAATCATTTCCTTGTTATTTGCCAACTGGTAAACTCTTCAAAAATCTACCGTTACAGTCTAAAACAAATGCTTTAGATTGCCTTCCAGCGTGAAAGTTGTGATTAGATCCAACCGTTTATAAGTTGCAGTGATAAATCAAAAGCATCATTTATACTTCCGTCAAGTAAGGATGCTCTTAGTCAGTCACTGGTGCCAGCCGCAAGCGCATCAGGTGTGTGGCGGTTAGTTGCGGCTCGCGCTGCATCATTAGCATGATTTCTTTGGGGAATAATTTATGCTTCATGTATTTTTCACCGCGTCACCGCCATTACTTGCTGTGGCTTCGTTGCATACTGAGCAGTGCGTCACAGATGGTACAATAGTATTGCATATTGGTTGATAAATCTAAAGCGCCTAATAAAGCAATTTTCTGTGCCGAGAAATAATGACGTGATTGCAAGGAACGCTCGCCCCCAGATACGGTGCACAGATAGGCGAACAGTGCAGTAGAAGAAAAGCGATAAGGAAGCGTCCGCCGAGCTCGTGGATCCTATTTGGTTCAGTGCTTTCCTTTCACTGTGCCAAAGTGCGGTGAAACGATAAGCTGAAAGGCGTGAAGCGTGCAGGAAAATACAGTTTTAGTGCAGTGCAGTGTTCACTATTGCCACAAGCGGTCGCACAGGTGAACGAAACGATTTAAGCAAATTGTTATTTATTGGTTATGTAAATGGGAACGGCTTAAGCCACGGCAAGCTAAAACTAAAGCGCGTGCTGCGTTGGTTCTTGTTGCATTGATGTCAAGGTTAGCATGAAAGGTGTTGGCCATGGGATAAAGTTGAATAAAGTGGATAGTAGAACGGGTTCTTTGTGTACTTTGAACAACTAGCAGAACTTAGTTAAGAGGGTCTTACATTGGGTTTGTTGTCAAAAAATCAATATTCAAGATTCATCTGCAGCTACAATCGCAAACGGCAGTAGTGTAACGCAGTGTGACATTGATCTGTAGCATGTTCACTTCCAGCGTGCTGCCATGGTTCATTTGTGCGGCCGTGTGCAGTGGGAGTGTAATCCACTTAGCGAAACTGTCGGAACGAATTCGGCGCACACCGTGGACGACATGGTCCCGCAGGGCGGCAGCCGGATGCGATTCGCACTTTGAGGGGCGAACAACTTTGTCAACATTCGTCGTCCCTTGGCGACATCCGTCGGTCACGAGTGGATCGTTAGGATTTGCTCTCTTTTTGTGCGTTTTTGCACATTATCGTTTTACTTGATTTTTCTTCAACTGGGAAGAAAAAAAAACAACACATTCACTGTCCTTGGTCAGTCCCATCGAAGGACCTTGGAGACCTGGTCAGATAGGGCAGTAACATGCAGTGTCACCGTCCGGATCGTGCGTGCACGTGAATGTGTGTGAAGCGAGCATTGAGCACTGGAATCATAATTCTCCGTGATGATTTGGTGTAGTGCTGCTCTGCCACAATATGGGGGAAAAGATGCCTTGAGCTGGGACAGTGACTGGGTTGGATTGAGTCGTTTCCCGTTTTGTTTGGTTTGTTTGGTTGCCGTCGGTTGGCGTTTGGCTCGGGTTAGGGTAACAGATTGGCAATAAGAGACATGACATGTCGTATGTGTTGTCACATGTGTTGACCATAAAAAAGTTATGACGCTGTATTGGAGAGTAAATTTTTTGTCAGTTTTTTCGGCCATTCGTCCTTTTTTGACTTTTTTCCATGACCTTTCACTGTACAGGACACTGCCGTCAAATCAGAGCGGATTGGATTTTGTTTGCCTAACGGTTTGAAAATGACTTCGTGTCACGTTGTTGCGTTGGATTTCACAGCTGGTCTAGCGGCGAGGAAGGGTTGTAGATTTTGGTTTGATATGTTTTGCCCTTTTTCTTCGGTGTCGGTGCACTTGATTTATGAGCTGAGCATACCGAGTTTAAACTGTTGATTTGTCATGCTTATGCTTAAATTTACAACCATTTTTAATTTCATCTAATAATGGTTTTCAGCTGTCATCATTTGACACATTCAATTAAAGTAGTTGCTCTGTTTGGTTTTGTGGTCTATCAATGTGAAATCTTACAGTAATACGGCCTGACCGTTAGTACCGAATAAAAAATATATGAATTTTTACATTATTTTACATTATTTTACGAGTTGGAGGTATAGAAGTAACCTTTCATTAAGATTTGTTGGAAAACGATTAAAAAATATCCTTGAAATCTCATAATGAATACATGCGTTTTCAGACAAGATTGATTCTCTATAACTAAGTTTTGACGTACCTTTTCTGATTTTGTGTTCATGACATCAGGTTTTGGTGAGTTAATTATTTTTGCTAGGCATCTATTTCATAATTTACTTTACAATTTATAAGCTTTATAACGAAGGCACCAAGTTGTTTTTTCTCTCAGACTGGAAGTATTGTCGCGCGGCAACAAATTTTGTTCCTAATTACAGAATTGGATATAATTAATGTAAACGACGTTGTTGAAGACATGAGAGACCAAATGATATAGCTTCATGATTTTTCAAATCATGAAAATTTTTCAAATCATTTTTATTTAGTTGGCTAATTTTGACATGGCAACAAAGCTTACAAATTTAAATTGACTCGTTTGGACTGAATATTTTGTTTTTAAAGGGTGATGAATACTTTATTTAAAACATTTTTTTTTGTTTAAATATCGTCTAGAAGTTGATCAAAACTGACAAACCTAATAATAATTAAAAGTAAACAATTGATTAAAGCAAAGAGTTATATTGTTTTTAATTGAAAAAAGAAGACTCCATGTTTCCTTGCATGTATTCAGTGGAAAAACTAATTTTTAATCAGTTTGAAAAGGTGATCTGTTAGTGGAAAACCATATGCATAAGTTTTTATGTTTTAGGAAAATAAATTGATGAGTAATGTTAATCTTTCGTACTTGCGAATCGAAAATTCAATGACTTCTAATATAATTTCATTTGTGCAGTTGTCATATGCTATAGTATGAATTGAGTTTCAATGCGAATAAAGTTTTGTTTCTTTTTCTTGGTAATAAATCGCACTCAAAACTGGTGAAAAACCTCTACCATTTACATTTCAAAATGTTTTGCTGTGCTGTTTTGCATAAACGGCGTTTTAGAGCTCTTACGTGCTCTTACCATCTCTTTTTCCCATTAAAGCTACGGCTATGGCTTACAATTTAAGTGAATGTGTGTGTTACATCGTTTTACAAAAACGTCCAGAGTATTCTACCGACTGGGAAGGCCAATGTACGGTGCTGAAGTGGAAAACAAATTTATTCCATTTCTGCAAACATTTACCCACACGAGAGAACAGGATGAGGCGGATCTTGTCTTGCTTTTTTTGTCGAACGTTTCATGAAACATTACACCAACATCGTCCGTCATAAGCTGAATCAATGTTGCACAATAGGGCTACTCGAAAAAAAGTGTGCTACTGAAAACCTCGGAAAACATTTGAGTGAAAGAATTTGAAATAAAACACGCTTCCATTTTTAGAGGGTAACTGTTTAATGAAACATTTGTTTTGTGTTATTTTAAGCAAATTTAACGCAACTTGTAAAATAGCCAAAGTAAGCTTTAAAACTGAAAATATTTTTCTTGTGAGTTAACCTGCTCTGATAAACTCACACGGAAAAGTGCACAGGGAGCAGCAAAGCGTAAGTCGAGATAGTATGCATCACTCACCGATAATCTCTGCTCAAATTGACAGTGATGTGGAAGAAGACATTTACTGAACCGTTTTATTTGTGCTCAAATTTAAGCCACATCATCTTGCAGCATGTGTGACAGTTCTGTCAAAGATGGCGTAGCTGAGAGCAAGTTTGTGAAGCAGAAGCGAGTGTGAACAAACACGAATGCTGCAACAATCCGCACGTGGGACGTTTGCATTCTTTACACAATTTGCGATTTAACGCAACGCAACTGGTGCGCAACAACGACGGCGATAATTTTGTTTGCAAATCTCGGAGAAATCATGAAAACACGATATTTGGCATCGAATCACGCGTACACATGCTCATACATAGATCGTTACACTTCGCTGTGTTCGAATGTGCGGTCTGCTCCCAATCCATGGTAAAACTTACTGTCTGCTTGAGCCAGTGAGCATTAGGCTCGTAAAACATATCGAATGACCGTTAAATCGATTTTATTGGATCCTGTTTCGTTGGTGTGTTGTAATGGGCATCAATTGGATCCCGTTGCTAGGTGATTGAGGAATGAAAATTGCAGAGACATGGGAAATAAAATAGGATATTTTGCTTTGCTGGGAATGGAAGATGGAGACGCCTGGTGGCTAACGATTCGGGACGTTTGACGGTCAGCAAGTTGACATGGTTTTGTTGCTATGTCGGAGATTTAGAATGCAAAAAGTCAAATGAAACAATAATAAACTAATTTTCACACATTTTGAATAAGCTAAGGCAGATTTGGGTTCAATACGTGTAAATTCAAATAACTTACTTGATAAAAAAAATATTAAATATGTTTAAGTGTACCTAAAACTGGACAAAGTTGTTTTTCGGGTTCAGTTAACGCATAATATGAGCTACAGTTATTCATAACATAAAACATTCTGCTTTTCACAACAAAAAACAGATATTCCAGTTTTCCCAAGAAGAAGCTATGTTCCAAAATTTTGATTCAGGCAGCAAAAGTGAAAATGAATTCTACCTTTTACTTTCGGTTTGTTTATGCCATTTTTATTTGCTTTGTCGGCTGACAAAACGAATGGAATCCTGTTCAAACAAACTGGCCGAAGAAGGAGAAAAACGTTTACCTAGTGTTATCTGGGAGACCCACCGCTTGGCGCGGTGGTGGTTCGAGAATGGAAAGTTGATTAATATTTATTTTGCCTCTTTGTTGAGAGTGTGATAACTCAATCTGCTGTTGACGCGTTCAGTAAACGACGTGTCCAATGACGTGCTATTTCTAAAATAACTTTGTGCATTGAAGTTTTCAGGTATTACCAGGTATGAACCATTTTTGCAATCTGTTTTATACACAGAGCAGTTAATTTTTTTTAAGGTTTGTATTTTACTCTATAGATTTAAGCTAGATGGGCTTAAAAACAACGCAACCGAGGCTACATTCGCAACAAATGTGCAAATTTTTTTCACACTCCTTGTCCTGTTCAATATACGAGTAGGAAGGAGAAAATGGTCCCTTAACGAATGAAGCCAGCCTGTGGACTATTCAAAACTTATCTATCCGATGATCGTACAGCAAAAATTCTGGGAAAAGGGTTCTCTGAAACGGTCAGTGCCTGTCTGCCAACTAACCTGTGCTCACTAACGCTACAATGTTGCGGTTGTTGCGGGAGTGAAGTTTCATCGTAAACTGTAGACCAGAACCAGAAATTTACATTGAACCTTGGATAGATGGTTGTAAAATTGTAGGTGTGTGTGTGTGTGTTTTGAGCAAAAATTGGCAGCTGCCTAGACTAGAACAAATTTGACCATTCAAAATGTTAGGTATGTTGCTTGCTCAATTCATCAGTGGTCGCCCTTCATGTACAGCACATCACGACAACACGACGCTTTTGGGCAGCAAAATAACCACCTAGTTTGTTTCGCACTAGAAAAACGGGATGGGCACCAGTGACATCGGTGGCTAGGAAATGGTTTACAGCCAAGCTTTAGTATGCAGTGGCCTATTGACAATCTACGCTTGCTTGTAGTTCGGAGTCAATGTTTGGTCAAATTTAGATAATGCACCAAAGTCTTTTGTGATGTTCTGTCGTTGTTTCTACTATTAATTGTGTTGGCTTTTACATTGCTTGTTTGTGTCGATGGTCTTCCATGTTTTATTATAATTAACGTAATATGGACACTGCTGGTATACTTCAAAAATATTTCCTGATTTCTACGTTATGGCATTATATATTTATTTTCACGTACTCGAAGCTTATTTAAGTTTGGCTACACATTTTTATTAATTCCATTTATAATTCAACACATAGATATAGTGATGTACGTTCTTTCATTTAATCTACCTCTACGCCTGTGGTAAGATGTTTTATCAAATCATTTATACTATTTTTTAAACTATTCAAATTTAAAACACATCGTATTATCACGGGCTGATGCACAAGGCTCTTTTGCTACCAAAAATTTTGACTTTGAGAGCGATTGCATACGTAACGAGCATCGTGTTGTTCATATTGATGTTGAATACATAAACTTCAAGACCGCATTTTTCGGAAATTTCGCCTTTTGGAACGGTTGAAATGTTATTTTTAATATGGCACATTTCAAGTTGGAAAAGTTTGTCATTTACCTTATAGGTAAGCGAACATCAAACTTACCAGAAGAATGGTATTGCACCAAATAATTAACAATCCGCACGTACTTCATACATTAGAGTTCTTGCTGTTCTTTTAGACCAGTGATTCCCAAAGTTGCACAAGTTCACCTGGTTACGATTATTTATAATTAAATGAAATGTTTCATTTAAACCGAGTTCGAAATGACGAAAATTATTAAAGAATGATTCAATATGCTTTGATGGTTGTTTTTTGCTTCACATGGCAAAAATGGTTTAAAAGGGGCTTTACAAACAATACTGACTGAAAGGTAGGCACTGAGTGAAAACAGATTGAGAGCCACTGTTTTAGACGAAAAACATACACTCTATGGACACATTGAAAGTCACCTCTAGGGTAAATTAATCGTTGAGTTTAATGACGACGATTTGCAAAGAATTTAGAGAAGTTTATTATTATGTTAAAGAACAATTACCTAGTTTGATGTCCTCTTTCAACTTGGTTTATCGGCCATATAGAAAGCATTCAGCGTTTATTCGAAATTTTTACACTAGAGCTTCGGTCATGGTAGACAATATTTTTTGCACTTTATTAATCGTTCGTTTATATTTCATGTTTTGCTTATCGAAATTTTCTAGCAGACTCTTCTATGTGAAAACAATACGGAATTTTAGTGTGCTGAAGTTGGTTCGGTGGTCTAGTGGCAAAGGTATTGGTCTGTCATAAGGCGACGTCAAAAAACGACGTTTTAACCATTCAAATATCGTACAAGCTGCTAACAATTAACGGGACGTTAATACGGAATAAAAAAAACATACTTTTATTATTGTTATTCGTTTTTCAACCTTACGTAATGATAATAACTCATAAAAGCGTTTCACCATAAATTAGCAAGCCCACAAATAAAAGTATTGCTCTGAACTCAAACTTACTGTCGATTGTACATTAATTGCTCGTATGCGGTGATGTGTTAGCTAGCTGCAAACGTTACGGTGGTCAAACGGTGGACCAATGCAGTGTACCAAGTTCAAATGTGGCGTGTTAATGGACCAAACGGCTACACTAGGGTGCGTCGTATCATGGTACACGGAGAATGGATCTCAACCACCGTCAATCGTAAGGTTTTACTTATTGTTTTTGTTTTGGGTACGCTCTACTGTTAAGCTAAAGGTGTATGCTACGAAAGCGAAATGAGCGCAATGCTACCTTTTTTTTTCAATTCCTACATCGTTTGCTAGAGCAATCCCTACCAAAAAGCCACACACGCAAACACTCACACTTGCGAACTAACTATCACACGTGGGATTTAAATTTTGGCTCACAAAGAGCGTTTGGAACTTCGCAGCTGAAGTAAAAGACAACAACCGGATATGAAAGTAATGAAATTAATAAAAAACAAAAAAAAAAAAAACAAAAATACATACCTGCGGCTCAGAGTCTGCCAACAAATGCTCCAGTTCCTGATTATCTCAAAGAGTAACATGTTTTTTTTTTTGAGATTGTTACAGGAGTGAAAATGGAGCGTCGATATAATAAAATACGCGATTTGCAATTGGAAGAAAACATGGATGGAGATAGAGAGAGAGAGAGAGAGAGAGAGAGAGAGAGAGAGAGAAAAGGAATCAATCAAAATTTCAGCAGAACCATACTAAGACACCTTACTAATTTTCGGGAAAATCGAACAGGGACACTTTTTTTCATCTAATCAGGCACAAAAACGCAAATAATGCGAACTTCACACAGACAGAAGGACGCACGCCACATAATGGAAACTGGCACGAAGGATATGTTCATACGCGCAGATTTGAGGTCGTTCCAGAAACCTCGAAAACAACAGCAACCAACTGTGGCTGAGAGGAAAGTTGGGAATGGCAAAACCTTGCGGGAATGGTTGGTGTGCCGTTCTGCTACGGTATGGCGAGGCACCAGTATGGCGACCGGTGACCGGTGTCGGTGCTACAAAATGAAGAACGACGGTACATTTTAAGGAAATGAATCAACATACCGGACAGAAAAACATAAATCACCGTCTCACTTTCACGGACACGGAGCTCCTGGTAAGGGTGGGCAGGCTCGAGCGAGAAAAGCGAAACCAACGTTCTTGCTAACTAAAACATGAATAAAATCAGTGCGTCTTGTATATATGTGCGGTAAACTTTCTGTCCGTTACGTGTGCCCCCACACAGCACGGTCACGAATGCATGAGCTTGTACCTTTTTCTTCTTGTTCAAGAAAAAAGTTTTTTTTCGTGCTTTTTCCACTTTTCTCAGTACGATAAGCTGCATCAGAGCTGGACGATAAGACAGGGAAAGAGAACACTGGAGCTCGATCTCACTGGTGAATTATGCGTGGAGTTGCGCAATCAAAATGATATGCAGCACACGGGACGGTTCACGCCGGAAGCTTTCACTCAAAACCCACCCGCATGGTGGTTAGCAGCTGGTTGCTTTTGAAAAAGAAGTCTGCTTCTTTTCCCCTTTTCCCTCCTCAAAAGTATGTGCTGTTTATAATAACGCTTTTTAAGGCTTTCATTCATTCACGGAGAGTAGTTTCAGCAGCAGCGCGTGTCGGTCCGTCCAAAACACGGCTTGTCCCTGTATGTGACAAGCATAAACGGCCTATTTCCGTTCGCGCCCCCTCTTTGGTGTATGTTTCTGCTGGCCAAGTGTGTACGCAGCTCAAACGGACATGACAAAAAGCAAAATGACAGATGTAACCAATTTCCGATAAGCAATCGATTGATGTTGTTTTCGTACGAACTGTTCAATAAATCATGCCTCATTTCCTTTCAGCTGGCAGCGCTGCGGCTTTCAAAGTTACAACTATGGGTACATAGTTGCCAGGGACATGGACGACACGCATACGCACACACAAAAAAACTGTTTCACAAAGCACGGTCACATCACATGCTACCAAAAGACAAAACGGTTATAAGCGAGGGTTTGTTGTGCTAAAGTCTCTTGCTAAACCACTTTTTAGTGTTCAAGGGAACGGAAAACATGAAGCGTTAAGGCACATCGAGAGGGTAAAGCTTATTAAGAACGAACAACGTTTTAAAGGAAGGTTTTGTGGAGAAGTTTAACAAATACAGATATTAATAAATTTGACAACAATCATAAAAAGGGAAGAACAGTAAGACAGCACATAAATTTTCGGAACCATCGAAGGCGAAACGACTAAAACACTGGTAAAAGGGATTGCAATCATTGACAACGTAAAGTGCAAAGGGTACGATTGAGACTATTCAATGGGAGTCGCCTGTTTTATAGGAATTACATTGATAAAAAGACAGAAAAGATATAGAAATACAAAAGTTTCGTTTTTTTTGAGTGACAAAACGGAAACAAAAACCTAAAGAAAGTTGGGGGAAATTAGTAAATTCGTTCATTCATACCTTCACCTCGCGTATGGTCGAGGGTATGAGAAATTTGATTTTCCTTCTGACCTCCATGACGTTGGACATGCAGAAATGGACAGATGAACACAGACACAGAAACAGAGAAACAGGGCAGAGAAGCAGCACGCACGCACGCACGAACGTGCGCGTGTTGGTCGTCTCGGTACGGTATGTGAAGAGATGGTGCAAGGTTCACGAGATCCCTGCCGTTCGCTATTCGTTGCCGCTCGGCCCACGGCCCCTGGACACGGTGGCACGACTTTTCAGCAAGCACGCAAGTTGCATGTGTTTGTGTGTGTCTGCTCGTCCTTTTTCTTCCTAGCTAGCGGTAGCATTGTTGGCAGCTGAAGCTTTTTTGCACCATCGAAACAACACTCTGGTTATCGCCAGAAGTAGCCAAAGCCTCGTACGTTGAGCGCTAGTGATAGAGGGCATGCACCACATTACAACATCACTACGGTAGAGACGAAGTGTAATCCTACGTTTGATCGTGCACGTATGTATCCTTCACCCCACGTACGATCTATTTCGTTGCTTACGGTTTGGCGGGCTTGAGAATTGGTCAACCGGGTTTGCTACTATTTATTTGCCAGGTTTGTTGCTTTTTACACTTTTATTGCCTAAACACATGAAATTGAAAGGTTTATAGCGCTCTGTTTAAGATGATTTCAACAAACTAGAACGAAAAAATAGAAAAGAGATAGAAGTAGAGCGGATGACAAATGGAAATAAGAATGAATTGATGAACACAGCATTTAAAAGAATGCATTTCAAGCCGAACGAGTAGGCACGCGATGAAATGATGGTAACAGTATATCTGTAAAGCGCAGTATGGTGTTACGCATGTTACATACCTATACGCAAATATGTAAGAGAAAAAAGAGAAAAGAAGAAAAAAAAACAAGAAAAAGAGATGCAATTAGAGATGAGAAAAAAGGAACATTCTTGAACAAACAAAACACCCGCGACTCGTGCACCGGTTGTACGCACAAACGCCACCAGGACGGAACCATCAACAGCAGGACGGAAACAGAACAGAACAGAACAGAAAGTGTCAACTGAACAGAGCTAACAGTGAACATTGAAAACAGCGGGTAGAGTTGAAAGTTGAGGCGCGGGCCAGGATTCACACAAAACCGGGGGCATCTCTCTAAGTAGCGATGGTACGTAGCAAGGAGGAGTATGTACAATAGTTGCGCAACAGCGCGCAATAAGACAAGGTTGTTGCTTGTCGTGGCACAGAACGATGAAGAACAATCCGGAAGGGCAATGTCTACAGGGGAGAGGGGAGGGAGAGAATAGTTGCAAAGCAGAAATTGCTGGCAGCTCGCCTTTCTAGCCTGCTGCCGGCTGGCGGTTGTCGAAAGCCGATTGGAACAGAAGGGACGAGCTCATTCATTACATTGGGCTGGGAGTTGGAGAAAACACGTAGCGACAATGCACACACACACACAGAGGAAACATACTAACAGTAAGCACAGAGGCAGCGGGTATGGGAATGGAACTGTTTGAGAAAGAAAACGGTTAACGACAAATTAATTCCATTACGGGGGACATGGAACTGGTTCCGCGCGTACGGATGTTCGACAAGGACTGGATCGTACATGACTTGTCCGCCTAGGGATGGGAAGTCAACGGGGTGTATGTGAAGCTTCCCCCTTAAAGTAGGTTATAACCATTAAATCTGAAAAATGGCGTCTAGTGTCGTATGGTTTTAGACATAAAACTGTTTTGCTGAGTCGGACAAGGGCACGGAGGTTGAAGGCTGAAGAACGATAATAATAGTAATAAAATTGTTGCTTCCAGCGGGCGACTAATGGAATCGGAAGCACCTGGAATTACCCTTTTGAACTTGCCCTTGTAAGAACGGGCAATTAAAACAAAACAGCACTCCTGAAGCTATTTGCTTGACGTTTATTGTCAACAGAAATAAAAGCCGCTTTGTGCTTGATTAATCAACGCCTTTTAGGATGCTCAGCAGTCCGAAGGGCTTTTCTCATTTTTTTTTTACAAAACGATTTTCTTCCTTTTTCTGACAGCATAAAGTAACATCATCTCGAAACGAAAGATTCTTACAAAATACAAATAAAATTCTCTACCTTCCGCATTGCACAGTAGGCGTAGCGCTGGTTCTTGTCGTTTTTCCCCTTTAGCTTATCGTACCATGCGACTTGCCATCCACTTTACATCTCACACGCTCTAACGCAGGCCCCAGTGAGGCGTAATGCAAATGTGATGAAAATTTAATCTGCTTTGCCAGATTGTGTAACCATAAATGTGCCCACTGTCTGCGCTTCTGCCTGCCCTGAAGCAGTTACCATATGTCCTCGGTAAAATGCTAGTGTGTTTCCGTAGGTCGAAAGCAAGTGGGCAAAACAACGCAATAAACTTTGTTGGTTCATGGGCTTTGCAAAGCTCTCCGGCATCGTTCGAAGGACAGAAATAGGATGTTTTTCTCGCGAAACCTTAGCCCCTTAGGATCTTGGTTAGGCGACTGCTGGAAGTTGAACGGTTGAGGATGCAGCGCGACGGGAAACGCAAGAGAATGATGGAAAGAATAGTTCTTTTCCCAGTTTAGTGTTTTGCCAGCGTATTTGAAAGCAGAGGGTGAGTTTGTTTTCGCTATATCTATTTCTATACATGGGAAAATGTGACGAGGAAGGTTTTTATCAGGGGACTGAATATATAAAAAAAACAAAGTATCCTTTTTAAGTATTGACTACGCTTGCCACAGCGCATTGAAGTGATTGAATAACACGTTCTTCATACAGTTGTCATAGCATATGAAAGCCCGCAATGATTTGTAACCGCTATTTTAGATTTAATCATTTTTTATGTGTTTTTATGTGCATAACTAGCAATAAACTATTTCTAATATTTTAATTTCATCCACTGTATGCTAAGTATGATCGGTTATAATTTTAAAAAGATACTATTACAGGTGCTAGCATTTAGTTAAAACTTCCCAACTTGGTTAGATTTTTCAACAGTTTTCCAAACTTTAGGATGCTATAAAAGTGTTTTAAATATTCAAGTATAAAATTAGAATAATTACACACAGACAGTTAACACATTTCTGTTGTATATTTCCAACGTCTACTGTGACTGTTAACGTACCCACAAGTCAGAACGGGACATAAAGAATGTCGGGTTTTTAAAAGGTTTTTGCCACTTTAACACAGGGCTGCCATAATAGAGGATACGTTTATGTAGGTTTTTAAAACATTTGTTTACATTTGAAGGGTCTTTTTCTGCTACAGCGCTCAATGGACGTACTGATAACGTCCTTATCGTCCAGAGCATTGTTACAGATCGATTAACTTAACATCTTCGCGCTATCATCTGCATCTGATATCAATGGTTCGTCGAGATGAAAGAATAAAGCCACAAACACTAATAGACGATGAGCTTTTGCCGTACGGGCAGTACTAAAAGGGGAAAACGCGCTGCTTTAAAGCTCATCCACTCGCTTGCAGGATGGAAAGCAGGTTTGCCCTATCTTTTACATCATTGCCGAAAGGGTGGCTTTTGTGGCAACCGACAGAAGACCATGTTGCGGGTGACCCACGGTGAAACATCTAAAGGATCAAATCAAACACAACACACCGACCGGCCAGCCGAACCGACCGACGAACCAACTTGCCCTTATCAGAACTTGAGCGTTGAAGTAAAACCGCAAACTTCAAGCCGAAAGACACGTTCTGCTCGTCCACATTCTATTGTTGTCCCGGTGTGCTCGACACCGGGATGCGCATGTGGGCCTTCACGAGTTTGTTTTCATCTCATCAAGATGCTGGCCCCGAAGAAAACCCCACGAAGATACAAGGGGTTCGTTGCTGAAGTGAACCTCTAGTGAGTGAGGGTGTGTGTGTGTGTGTGTGAGTGTCTTTGTTGGCAGGGAAATTAATTATAGTGTTGGGTGGGTTTCTTACAAAGTATGCTGTAGTGCTTGGAGCATCGGTTTTTTGTCCTCGTTTTTATAGTTTTGCAACAGAAAAAAACGGATCCCAGTGTAGAATGAAGAGTAGAAACGCTGGGAGGGCAATAAAATGAACAGTAACAACTGACTCTGCTCGTTAGCAGCGCTCAACGAGCATCGTGTTTAATCATAACGACATTAGCACTGATGTTTAAAGCATTAATTTGCCCAGCAGGTGGAAGGTGTGCTTTCTGCAACACCATTTGGAGTAATAAAACTGGGTGTAAGTTTATTCTTCTTGCTTTCTACCTAGCGTTCTTTCAATTTGTACGTTTAATGGAGCAAAAACGAGCAAACTTCCCCCTTGTTCAGAGCATCCGATCTTTCCGCACGATTGGGCAATGTTTTTGGGGTTCATTTCGTGTTGATTGAACAAGTTTACAAGCAAGAGGAAAATAATGATTACAAACGTCTTTTGAACTGCACTGCAAATTAAAAAGAGAAAATAAATTTTAGCATTGCTCCTTTGCACAAGGTTTTCTTATTTAGACCTTGCTCACACATAAAGTTAATCCAACACTTATTATATAGTAATTTACACATTCATCCTAATTTTTCCTCAATGAAATTATTATTTCTAATTTAATATCCAGGTCGACTCGATTATCGGTATTAAAATGGCACATTATCGCCCCAATTACTGCTAAACATTAGCACCAACATTTCACCATTTATTACAGAAAGCTTCCTATTCCTTCCTATTCTTGTATTCCTTCCTCCTTCCTATTCATCTGGTCTTGTTTTTTTTTTCCTTCAAGCTTTTCAAGTTTCGTTGGCAGTAACAAAACAAAACCGAAGTAAAGCAAACTTCCTAAAAAACCGCTCGTAAATGGGACGGAACGGAAGTTTTATGTTGGTTTATGCAAATTCGCTCGGAAGCCTGAATGATGATCTGCGTACCGTGTGTCGATCTGTCGTGCCGAACGGCGACGCAAAGTGTACCCGTGCGTCACTTTCTTCCCAAGCGCGGGCGCACCGTTAATGGTTTTATGTATCTTTGACTGTAGTCGCTATCTTCGGCGTGATGTTCCGGTGTGTACAGCGAGCAACAGGAAGGGCGAAACTTTTGTTAGTCGCAAATGAACGTTAGAAATCGGAACGTTTGGGAGGTTACCAGAAACTGTTAGTCTTGTTTCTTGTAGTTGATGCGGCAAAGTTTGTTCTTCGTTTTTTTGCCGGCCCTTATTTTCATGAATAACAAATGTTTCCGGTTTCGGATACATCCAAGCTTATATTTCTTGTAGTAAAATCACAGAACACTTTGTAGAATGTTCTACAAAATGGAACAAATTCTCTGAACTAGGATACAAGAACAGCAAACACAGTTCTATAGAAGGAAAATTTCTCTCTATCTTCTGCCTTCTCTCTAGAGTCGCTGTATGTTATAAATTAATGACTGGATGGGAAGTTTTACGTTTCCATCAAAGCGCTTGTCCTACTTAGTAGAGACAGGAAGTCAACGATGGCAATGAATTGATAATGGAATCAAGAGAAAAGAAATCGGGAAACGAGTGTGGGAGCACTAAGCCTGGTGCAATATTAATCAAAGCCCTGCTCCGACTGTCGCAAACTGGAGCGTGTTTTAATTTATGAGCTGTAAAGTTCAGCTTTCCCATAATTCCGACGGTGCCCAATATAGCGCCCTCTCCTGCCCATCGCGTAATTGAAATCTGAACAAAAGTTGGGAGGTAAGCGCAAAAAAGTTAGCCAAAAAATAAACTTTTCATCTTTACAATAATCGCTACTGAAGCACATCTCAGCAAACAATAAACACGAGTGCCGGAAAAATCTTCTCGCAGTTTCGTTACGCGAAGAGAAATTTTTGTAGGTACACACATTTCAAGCCAGGATGGGAAAAAAGTTTTCTGCTTTCCTTCGAACAAAATAAATTTACTACAAACACACACATTATATCCGCTCGAACATCGTTTTCCTGCATCACTTGCTTGAGGGTGGGACAATAATTGCGCATGGCCGATGGTAACATCTGTCACGGACGAGGATGGCAAGAAACTTATTACGATTGCATGTGTTTCAGACGCAATTAACAGTGCATGCGGCTAAAGGTAAAATCGGCAGCAGAACGCTCGAGAACGATACCTATCAAAGCGTTCCCAGGTTGGACTACAAGATAGAGTACAATAATCCGCTAGCTTCCGGTGAAGGGACCTTTGGGGGCTAGCTGGACTGGGCTTATGCAGGCTTAAGTTGGACAAGATGTGCAGAAATGTGGTTGAAAGGCATAAGAGCGGAGCAAGCTAGAAGCAAGTATTCACTAAAAAAAGTGCACACCATTAAAGGAATGAATGTACATGGGGCTACGGTACACATTGGCTGTTTGCTGCTTATCCTGTTGATTTAATAACAAGACAGATGGCTCGGGGTATAAACAGAGAATTATAAGGTGAGCCGCATTAAGAGAACAACAACAAGCAAAGATGCCACAGATGCCACCTTTTGTGTGTCTATGACCTATTAGTAACACGAGCGAACGAACGTACGGGAAAGCTTGGCTGGGTCATCGCCGTCCAAAGGATGGCAATAAATTCGCGTACGGTAGCTAAATTGGATGACACTTGAGGGATAGGACAAACAAAAACAGTTTACTGTTCTGACCCGGGGAAGCTTCACCCGGTAGTGGCGACTTTCAACGCACCGCTGGCGATGGCGAAAGCATTTTCTCAGGCACGCATCGCTTGACAGTCAAACTCCCTTACGGCGAAAACGGTCGTCACGCCGTCTTTACGGGAGGCTGGCTCGGTCGTGGCGCGAGAAACAGAGAAAACCTGACGGTCCAGGTGGATGTCTGTTTCCGTGACTGGCCATCCTTGCTACCATGCTTTACAAATGAGATTCGTGCCCGTCCAGGGGGGGCACGGTGGGTAGCGCAAAGACTAACGAAAGTCGTTCCCAAGCTCCGGGTCGGGCTCCGGAAAGAGTGGACCGGAAAGGACTGGCAAATCTAATTTGGCGTGAAGATAGCTGGGCGCCTCCACGCTTTAAGAACAGCAGTCCTCGGCCCTAGAGCGCTGTGGGAACACGCTAAGTACACACAAACACATCCACACACATGCCGACACACAAACACAGTAACACAATCACACTTGGCTTTTGTACAGCGAGTGGCGTGTCTAGCGTGGATTCCACCGCTGAGCGCTTGATGTATGCATGCATACATTCAGGCGCAACGGGGTAGTATCCCCGTCGGGTGCACGAGCGAAGAAGGCGGCCGTTTATGTTCACCGGTCGCTTCTTCGGTTTCGGTAGTTATTTTTAGTCGACTGAACATGCTTTAGCACTTGCTGATCCCTTCCCGCACGGCTTCTCCCGCTCAGACCCCAGACCCGGCCCGGCCGGAGGAATCTGGGGACATTTATTGGGCTTAAAGTGAATTTCTATGCCAACCGTTTTATTGACTGCGGGCGAAAGCCGACAATGATGCTGTGATGGGCTGTGAACGTGTGTGTGTGTGGGTGTGGGTGGGTGGTTCCGTTTTTGTGAGTCTTGTTACATGCTTGAGCGATACCTGCAGTCTCGCAGGGTTTTCTTTTTACTGCCGGTTAATTTTGATCGTTATTGTTCGAGCAAGTGCACGTAGCGGAAGGTAAGATGCTTCCGAATGCGCGAAAACTGTATTACCGCAATGGTTCAGGCGCTATAATGGCATGTTGATCGCATGGTTGCTTCGGCTGCGTACTGCTCTTGATGGACTTTCAGTAAGATGTTTACCACGGTGTTGGTAATGCATCGTTAGGGAACATTTGGCGGAAGGAAGCACAGGGTTTGAAGCGCTCGTTCTCAAGTGCGGCGTCACCGTCACACTGCCAACGATAAACTACCGTCGCGAACGAAAGCAATTTGTCACGAGCGTGTTCTACTTTTTACTTTTGCTACCATTTCTGTTGTCTTCGAGCGATCGAATCGCTCGACACGGACAGGAATGTCATATAAATCGTCCCAAATGGTAGCTTCACCTACATTGAAAGGGCGGTGTTGTTGTTGTTTTTTTTATCTGGACAGAACCAATCGATCGACCCTTCGATGGTCATTACATTCTTTCAATCCTCCATGAAAACTGTTTTATCTGCCACACGGGGAGTTCACATCGGTAGGATGGGAAGCAAAGCGGGTGGAAAAGAAGGGATACGAATGCCTGCTGCCTAACTGCTTCCTGTTCTATTTTCTTTTGCCCCTTTTGTCCGTTTGAATCTTAATGCGTGCCAAGAAGGACCTAAACTGGGACGGAAATGTCTACCGGATGTCGATTTCGTATTCGTTTAGTGCCTTTCGGCGAACGGTCCTTCAATCTCGTGCTATTGTACGTGTGTAAATAGGTGTGTTTGTGTGGGTGCGGAGGAAGTTTCCCATGAAATTGGGTTCTTGGAGGATCTTGGGTATCATTAAATGTTCATACAGCGCACTTACTCGAGATGGATGCGATAACTTGTGTACATTTAATTATTGTGTCATTTCCAGTTCGTTATTAAATAGCTAAAAGAGTCGTTGGAAAACACAGGTCTCATATTTTGCTGCGTCCCATAAGAACAACCAAAAATGCTTTTTATATTTTAATATCAATATTTCGGAGGACACTCTCACAATCCAAACGTCGATCTAGTCTTTCAAGCTTGAAGGCGTGCACCGACTCAAAATGGCACAATAAATGGAAAATCCCTGTCGCTAATGTTTACCATTACAAAAGCATGCAAATCCTTTCCTTCCCATTGCAACGAGCCACTTACAACGAATGTAAAATCCGTGTACAAACGCTACCCCGGTAGATGGGTGGATTCGATTGTCTCAAGAACGTATATTGTATGTTTTGCACTCGCGCTTTACCGGTACGCGCTTAGCCTGTAAATCCCAATCTCAAGTACAGCATCTCATCGAAAGAAAGAAAGAACACTGCTCTATCATTCTTGTAACAATTCAAAAACAATGCTCAGCTCAGCGCTTGTGCGCTTTTGTCGTCTTGGAGCAGTGACGAACGCTCCAAAACACATGGCGTACGAAGCACTTGGATGACCCTAGCAACAGAAATTGTGATACCACTCGTTGTGGCAAATGTAAGGAGATGTGTGCTGCTTACACAGTTCAAACAACTGCGGGATGAGTGGTAGTCGGTAGATAGAGTTTCAAGCGTTACTGAACGTTAAGGAAGATGCCTTTGATAAGCTTTGTTTCCGGCTCAGCAGTGTCCTGCTTACCGTTCAGCTGTAAGCCGCTTGATAAGGAATGGGACCAATTTACAAGAACTTCCAGAAAAAACATACGGACATATCGCTAAAGATACACACACATTCAAATTCTTGGAGCATGAAGGGTAACAAAGGACACACTTGGTTGAATGTTTTGCAGGACCGTAGATAAGGAAGGTGCATTTGTGGGAGGTAGAGTGCCTTACAGGGGATGGGGGGAGGCGGTAGTAAAATGTACGACAAGCACGCTGTGTTTGTCAACCTACACTATGGGTGCCTCCTAAAATCTACAACCAGGAAGGAGTGTTATTAATTTTTAAAATTTTGCAAACGACAAACCATAAAGCTAAACAAATGTCCTGCAACAAGGCTACGTGTGTATTTTTGTCGTTTTTGTTTGTCTTGGGGCTTCAAAAACAAATCACTTTTTCAAGTGCGAATACACAAAACAGTGAGGGTAAGGTAAAGGCATCGCGGCCATAAGACAAACATAGAACGGTGGAACGTAAAAACAACAGAATACAACATAAAACAACACATCGCAAGTACGCTGAAAAGGTGCTGATTGTCATTTGCAGTGCATGTACGTATATTTCGCTGTAGTAGATGTAGTAGTAGTAGTAGAAGTAGTAGTTGCTGTTGTTGTTGAGTAAAACAGAAAAAGAAAGCCAAAATCTCTTGCAGCTGCCGACTTCTTGTGCCTTGTGCCGCCCACTTACTGAAAACAGTGCCGACGAGGTCGGAGCCGAGCTGGAAGCGGCCGCCGTGCTTCCGTAGTTGAACTGTGTCTGATAGCTACTGCTGGAGAGGATTTTCTTGTGTGCTGATGCATGGGCTCGATAGGCACTGACACTTAGTTTCATCCTGTATGGGAGCTCGGGCTCGGGACGCCCGTGGGCTGTGCCGCCTGGAACAGAGAAAGGAATCACATACACGCGCGCGCACAACACACTCCAACGCACACACGCACACACGAACACACGAAGCCAGACGCTAATGTGTGCCCTCCTCTCCTTATTTGTGCAACCACTTGAGCGTTTTGCACTTTTGCGAACGCAACCCTTCACTCGATGGTACACTCTAGAAACGCACGTCTGCTAGCAGCGTGGATGGAAGGAAGTTTAGCCACACGCTGAACTAGTTCCTCGTCTCACCCAGTTTACACGATAACACCGACACGAGAATGAGAATCGCAAAAAAAAATCATTAGGCGAAAGAATTGTCTCTTTCCTTGGGACGTCCTTAGCCGGCGGACGGATCTATCTTCACCGTGTTTCCTCCCGCGAGCTCTCACTGTTTATCGCACCAGGCACCAGGTCGCAACGGATGTCAAGGTGCACGACAGTTGACACTTTCTCTCCCTCTTCTGGGTGGTTTTTTGTTCACATTTCTAGCACCTGCATCCTCCCAAGTAACTGGCCGGCACGGAAAGATGGACCGAGATGTCGGCAAACAATGGGGCGCCGTCTTCGCCTCACGCTAGCGGGTGCTCCGGAACATGAAGCCGTCACCATCACACTGATTGTCTGGCAGGATGTCAACGGGGGACCGATTGTTGCCATCTTTCTCGCCCTCGCTCCCGCCACTCCATGCTAGAATGGCGCGTCCTTGCAGCACCTTCAGGTGGCAGTCTCTCTCGCTTCGTCTTACGCTTAAGGAGGGACACAAAACTACACCCGAACTGCGTTGTCGCCGACGAGGCTGATGAAATTCTGAAATTGAAAGGAGAGAATGAGAGAAAAAAATATAAGACCTTCAGATAGACCGATCCGGCTTGATGGTTCCGCGTACCAGCTGTCAGCTGGTCGCAATCCCATGGGTTCGAGTTTTTATCGGTGGCGAACAAATGGAACCCTCTACCCCCTTCCTCTTTCAGTGCTACCAACACTTTCCGTGGGGGGTGTTTTCGTTTGTCATGATTAATGAAATTATTAACACCCGGTCGAAGATATGGAGCGGTGAGTTGTCGCCCGGAAAAAGTTACACATCTCTCCCAACAAATGATTCTTTACACGAAACAGCATAATTACAGAAGATGGATGGCAGGTGGCAAGCGGTTTTTATTCAATTTTGCCTCGCCGAGGGTTGCATCGATAAGGCTGTCGTTATCTGCCATGGATTGGAATTAATGTGTGCTTAATAATATTTTGCGCTAACGAAATTAACTCCCGGGCGGGCGAGGCAAACACGGATACGATAAATGATGCGAGGAAAGCGACGAAAATTCAAAGCCTGTGCAAAGCTGTTCTCCGAAAGGCTGCTGAGGCTCACACGTGAGAATTTGCCGGCCAAAAAAGGTAATTTAATGACAGGATTATGGACGTTACATCAGAACGCTTCCACGTACAAAAATTGATCGCTTGTTTTAATAGCTCATTTCCTTCTTCCACGAAACTGCGTATTGTGTGATCATTTTCCTGGGCGCTTTGGAAAAACGGAGCCGCCCAAGCAAAATGCATAAATCAAACATAAATAATCTGGAAATTCTACCTACCTCACCCATTTTCCATTTCTGAGATTGAATGATTTTCCATCCACTGGAAGGAAAATTCGATCCTAAGGCAACGGAAAAAATCCCAACTAGCTAATCGAACGGTTGCGTGAGTTTGCTTCATCGCGTGTGGAAGTATAGTTTTGGGGGCTGCTGCTTTTTTCCCACTGCTTCGCTGTGAGTTATGTGACCGATTGAGGACTATTAAACATCCCATCTTTTTTCTTTCCTTTCAAAAAGCCCCTTGGACACTGCTTGCTCGAAAAGGTCACAAAAAAGCAAAAATAAGTCGAGGCACACGCCCAACGGCCCAGCTGTGTCCGGCATCAGCCCGCATTCAAATTCGATCGCACCTTCTGTGGGCCAAAGGCAGCGGCAAACCATTTATTGAAGTCATTACTGCCATTCACCGGCTGCAGATGTGAAACTTTCGGCCAAGATTGATGGTGTGCGAGCGGTTTTGACAGGCCACGGGTTTTGGATTATGGGTTTTCTTTTTTTTCCGATGCCTTTCGATTCTTGCCAATTCCCGCTCTGACGCAACACGCGGGGTTTATGGCTTGAAAATCATCCAATCATTAAGGTTTTGAGCGCCATGAACGTTACGTTCGTTGTGGGGAAGATGCTGCGAAACGCTACGCAACACCATTCCCAGATGAAACACATTTTTTTGCGATGGCTTATTGGGCTCTGTGTTTTCCTGCGTACTCTCGATCAAAAGAGCGTTTGGGACGATAGCTATCCCACTCTCCCGATCGAATCTATCGTCTTAATATCTTTATTATTCGTTGAATGATTCAATAAAAAGTGTCACCGTCGATGATGTTATTCAAATGTATGTCACCAAGAAACAAGCCTATTATGTGTCGTTATTGTCGTATTGCTTCCTTTATTCAGGTTTCGTGTTCAGTAATGCGCTTGTGGGACCACTGAGCTGAGGGTATTTTTTGTTTGGTTTTCAAATGCTAAGCTCATCATCATCATCATCATCGCCTTCATCGTCCTTTGCATGTATGTGCGTTGGCTCTAAGACTTGCAGATGATTTTCAGAAAGCACCAGAGCTTTGCGGCTAAGTGCCAAATGATAAATGAATTCTCCGGAGCGGGATTCGATAAATTAAGAAACATTTTGCAAACACCATTTCCTCGCGTAAAAAATGCTCGAATGACTAATCAACAACAAGAGCGGGATGGGAAGGTATTGATACTTGACAGGGATATTGATGGCAATAAATAAATGACGGAGTATTATCGAATCACGGATTACAAGCATATTTTGGGGATAGTTAAAATGTATCGGGAGGAAAGCTCACCTTCCAAAATTAATTGCCGTTGCGAAATTGTTCACATCGTATAAAAACCTTTTCTTTTATAAGAAAACAAGTGTTTTGTTCATTTATTTAAATTTTATGAGCTTTCTTGTGGTTTCCTTTTCACGCTCGTACGACCATCCGATGAGGAAAGGTAAACGAAACACATCCCTTGCTACGTCATACCTAATGACATAAAGTGCGATTTGACACACGATGTGTTTTTCCGACAGTTGGGAAAGTTAGGACGCGGTCCAAAGAAATTTGTGGCCCCGCAAGTACCCACCACCAACCGTCGCCTTCTTATAAGTTTGCCTTTTCACATGCCATCAATAGTACAACTTTCCAAGTGTAGATTCTTCGCTCCGTCCCTTTCGTAAGTAGCATAATGCGAACCACTCCCACAATGGCCAATGGTTTGTTGACCATCCCTTCCTACCTTGCTTCCTACCTGCTCGCTTCCCCCTCCACCCTCCCCACTCCCTTCTCATGTCTTTGAATGTTCGATGAACCGTCCAACAACTACGCGCAACTGTCACTGTCTGTTTAGCTTGTGGGAGTTGTTTCCATTTTCCGCCCTGTTTACCGAATCTGGACGCCCCATACTCCTGCAAAAAGGCAAACGAACAGTGTCCATCCCAATCGATGTCATTTCGTGAGGTTTGGCGGGGCAGTCGGGGTGATGGGTTATCGTTATCGGTGCGTGCGTCGCCACATGTCTGTATGTATTTTTTATCACCATTTCGCTAGATTTCGCCGCCATCGGGCGCTGCGGTTCAACCTTTTCTCATCTAGCGCTGCTCGTTGGATTCGGGAAATCAATGCAATCCTTTCCGAAAAACATACCCTTTTGCGTCCGCTCCGATGAGGTGACTGTTCCACTTTACGTGTAGATTGCTTTTGCTCTTTACGTTTCAAACATTTTTTTGTTGTTGTTGGTGGAGAAAGAGCGTGTTTAAGGGGACAGCATTTCATTTGTTGTCCGTTTCGATTCACTGCCCGGTCAACAACTTTAACGAAGGAGCTTCCAATTGAAACCGAAATAAACTTTCGAAGGTAATGGGGAGGGGATGGCAAAGGTCGAGTTCGTGTTTTTCCTTCATTACTTTGCATCCCCTTGACAAATGAGGTCACTTTTATGGGTGTTTGGGTGCAGGAACATGGTGGAATGCAGCATTACATTGGATGTACATTGAGATTTTTGGCTGTGTGATTTTGTTTGAAAATGCATAGAATAGCCCGAAAATATTTGTTTTAATTTGACATTTTCCCAGCAAAACACAGCTCAATAAGGATAAGGAAAGCAATGCAAGACCAACAATTCATCTTTAGTTCACGCATTTGTCGTTCCTAAAATCCATTTCCTGCTCTTGTGCTACAGTAATGTCAAAAGGGAAGCATTCGAAAGTCATACCACTTCAGTGACGCGCTGTTCCAGGCGATGTCAGTTCGTATTGTACCGAATCGATTGTCCGCTCGCTCCACGATACGTGTCCTGCTGGATGATTGCATGCTGGACGTATGCCCTACGACCTGGAGATGGGCAGAGGTTGCCTGCGCCGATACTGATTCCTGCCAGGCAACCATGCGCGTCAAATAAAAGTACAATATTACTTTGGAATCCATCCGTCGAGGCAATCGGTTTCGTCCAGTTCCGGCCCAGTACGGTAGCACTGGAGCACGTCGCCGACGGGATGGGTCGTGTCGGTAACTCAGCGCGTGTAGGGGAACAGAAAACGCTCATTTTTTACGATTCTTCAGTCATTCTTTCACTGTCGAGGGTGAAGCCAAGTGGATCATTTTCAGCTCTAACAACAAGTCTATCGATTTCATGCTTAAACGGTTGTCACATCCGCATTTTATAAAGATTTTCACCGTATCGAAACGACGTAATACGAAGTTGTGTCGTGGAAGAGTTAAGCGGTAGTACTTAAAAAAATGACCTCAGTTTTGTGAAAATTTAGTCTCGTAAACAGTAGGAAAACCATTTGTTTTGAATGTGTTATTTAAGACATGATGGAAAGAATTGCATTAATATTCCATTTCCGGGAAACCTATTTCAAATATCATTTAAATATAGCATGGAAAGAAATAGGCGGGAGATTATTTGTACAAGAGAACGAAAAAACAAAATTTTATGTCAATGTTATCAAAGTCAATGAAATTTAAGAAAAAAATGAAAATCAATTATTTGATATGCAAAATACAGGTTAATGAATATTTAAATTAAGTAATCAAACTACTTCTTCTTTGCGCCGGCTCGGTGGTCTAGTGGTAATGGTATAGGGCTGTTAATAGGCCCGTCGTCGGTTCGAATCTCAATCGGACCGCTGCCGCCTACATCCTGCTATGGTTACACTTAATCACAACCCTCCTAAACTCAGGATTAAAAATCTTGATATGGATGGGTACACTCAGTCACAGAAAGAGCCAAAGCACATTAGTGCTCTGGTTAGGCCATGACCCCACAGGAGTTTGTTGTGCCACCTAAGAAGAAGAATCAAATTACTTCACATTAGCAGTTACTTAAATAGATTTTATTTTTAGATGACATATGCCTGATAAATTTGATTCGGTGAATAGAGAAAATCTAACGTCCTTCAAAATAAAATAAATTGATTGATTGTACCTCAAATGTGGCAAAATTTTTGCTGGCGAAATAAAACCAATTGTTTTAGGTAAAGTATGTTATAAAAATCTTGGGGAGTGGGCATTCCAGGAAACTGGGATGCCTGAACGTCGAGGGGCGGATCGACGCTAAACAGACCCGTCACGAGGCCCTCGAGAGGTACGGGGGACGTGGGCGCGGGGCCAATCACCCTGCCCCACGTAAACAATAACTACAAATAGACCGACAATAAATACGAGACCTGAAACTAACGATAATGCCCCCGGACTAAGATTATAATGGGCTCATGGAACGTACGCTCTCTCTACAGAGCCGCGGTATTGAAGCAATTGAATGCTGCCCTAGCTACACTACACATGGACCTCGTAGCTCTACAAGAGATTCGGTGGCTAGGGAATAGTGTGTAGAAGTTGAAAAGGCGTGATAGCCAAGGCTACGATATATATTACAGCTGTCATGACCGCCACCATATGCTCAGAACCGGATTCGCCGTAGATCCCCGGCTGAAATCCGGCTGAAATTTTTACGGCCTCACAAAAATCATTGAATCATGCCCCAGGCATGACCTCAAACTCATCCTGGGGGACTTCAATGCAAAAAACGGTAGGGAGCCAATGTGCCGCCAATACAGTAGTAGTCACAGTCTACATGAGCACAGCAACGACAATGATAGTAGATCGGTCCAACTGCTGCGAGCAATTTGATTGTGGGAAGTACCAAATTCGCGCGCAAGGACATCCACAAAGCCACGTGGGTGTCCCCAGATGGAGCCACTTCCAATCAGATCGACCACGTGTTGATAAGCCGCCGACGACAGTCGAGCCTGTTAAACGTCAGAACGTAACGAGGAGCCAACATCGATTCAGTTCACTAGTTGGTTGGCCTTGTGATACGGTGTAGAACAGTCCGCCCTCGCGCAAATGAGAGTGAAGAAAACATGCAACCTCGACTCAACACGAACTCTCTAAGGGACAGCAATGTCCAATAAGCATTCAAAGCCGCTGCGCCAGGGGGATGAGCTTGTCTGTCTCTTTATCAGCCAGGTGCTAGAAAAGGCCATCCGTGACTCGGAGGTGGAGATTTCGGGAACCATCTTCTACAAGTCAACCCAGGTCTTGGCATACGCTGATGACATATACATCATTGGTCTGCGGCTCTCCTATGTATCGGAAGCCTACTAAAGGATCGAGCAGGCGGCAGAAGACCTCGGGTTGCAGATTAACGAGGCAAAGACCAAACTGATGGTGGCACCACCAGCGGCCCTACTAACAAATGCCGATTTACGTAGGGGTGACGTACGGATAGGTGAACGCACTTTCGAAGTCGTCCCAAATTTCACCTATCTCGGGTCAAAAGTCAGTACCGACAACAGCATAGAAGCCGAGCTGCGAGTACGGATGCTGGCGGCCAGTCGGTCATTGTATAGCCTGAGGAAACATTTCACCTCACAAATCCTGGACGAAGCTGGGACTATATCTTACAAATATAGTTCCAGTACTCACGTATGCCTCTCAGACATGGACTCTGTCCAAAACTGGCAAAACCCTCTTAGCCGCGTTCGAGAGGAAGATGCTCAGGAGGACTGTTGGCCCCATACGTGAGGAGGGACAAAGGAGGAGCCGATACAACGACGATCTGTACGAGCTGTACAACGATCTCTCCGTTGTGCAGCGGATTAAGCTCGCCCGGCTCCCGTGGGCTGGCCATGTTCTACGCATGGACTCGGACGACTCAACCCGCAAAGTCCTCTTAGGCCTCTTTGGTGGGAAGATGGCATTGAGGAGTCCGCCATCAAGGCCGGGATAACGGATTGGCAGACGACGATGCGAGACCTTAAGCGGTTTCGGAGTTTGTTGTAGCAGGGCAAGACCGCGAAGCGGTTGTAGCGCCCGATAAGTAGTTAAGTAAGTATGTTATAAAAATATGATCAAATTCTTAACATAAAGCTTATATTGTAACGTATCAAGTACAGCTAGCAGTTTAAGTCTCATGCAATATGTTCAGCTAAAATAGTTTAATTCTTATCATACTTTCTTATGATTTGTTGAGGCTCTTATCCATTATAATTAATTCTTTTTGTGGAAACTTTGCCAACTCTAGCTCTTGACGATTTAGTATCCTTTATCGTATGTATTTTCTTAGAACAAAAACGCGTAAAATTAATAAAAATCAGGAAACACAGTTAGAACTAAGCAATAACAAATGTAAATTACAGTGTCAGAGCTATTGGCATGCTTTTTTCCGAAAAATGTTCTCATCACTAATCATGCCTTAACAGAGAAACCTTGTCAAACTACAGCAAATGTGGCATGCAAAATGCTCTCAGCACGAAACGTAAAATCAAGCCCTATTCATCGGTGTTTACTGCTTAAATAATAATATGTATTTGCCATTCAGAGTAGAGGTGGGCTATGTTTTTTCCATTCAACATCCAAGTTCTTTCGCCCATGTTCACTTGTTCAGCTTCGATTGACCACTTCCATAGTGCCGCTATGGAGCAACAAAAATTTGCAACTAATTGGGAAAACCTGCGCGATGTTTAATTAACAAAGTTTTTCCAACTTGCTTTCCACAGCACAGTATATATTGCTTCACTACTTTCTTAAGTTTTGTTTCGATGCTTCAGTTCCAGGACACTTGTGCGCATGAAGCACACGCGGTGCTGTGAGCAGTGTGAAAGTTCCTTGACTTTGCGCTTGTTGTCCAACAGCGCAAACATCAAAAAGAGAACAACATGGATGATAAATAAAGATTTGTATACTTTTTGTTCGTTTTTTGGGTTTATTGTAGCCTTTTCTCAAACATATTTTGTTTTTTAACAGGAAGGCCTTTATTTTCCCGAGTTTAATAAATGAATTTGCTTTAAGTGTAATTAATTAAATTTATTTATTTTTGAAATCACAATATCCACCAATCATCAATTATTGCACGGTGTGTATGTGTGTGTGAGTGTTTTTGTTTGCGTCACAACTTAACGCCCTGAATTAAATCAACATCACAATGTAATCACGTTGCAACCCAAAACGGTCGTTGCGATGCACTCGAACAAAAGAGAAGCAATTAATTTGCCAATTTTAAATTTCGATTCGAAAGCACTTTACTTACCGTTTGCGATACAAAAAAAAAACAATGCGGCAGATGAAAGTAGCCGAAATGCCACTGCAGCTTTCTCCTGCCAATGCAATCCTCCCATATCCCTTGTTCCCTTGGTCTCAACGTCAGAGATAGATTGACGGTGCACACGCAATCGAATGCAAAATTTTGGTGTGATCAGTGTTGGGCACCGACTGCAGACCGGTTCGGTGCGTTTGCACCAACAGTACGTTGCTGGCACGTGGCGTTCGCATCATTTGTAAATGTCGTTTGGGGAAAAAATGTATTTGAGCTTGAAAGGAACACAAAGTGTTTTAACAGGTTTTACGGTAATGTGTTGTTTTTCCTCGCAAAATCATACACACTATGTGCTGGCAGGATCGAACGTTTTGAACTAGTCTGTGAACGTATGCAAATTGAATGTAAAACAAACCGAAGCTCTGCAAACCGTTGCGCTACGCCAGTTTAGCGCTACTTTCACCACCGGATGGAACCGTCGGTTCGCGAAAGAGATATGTTTGCTTGCATCTTCAAGAAATCGTCTCATCGGTGGCCTCCTGCCTGCCAGTTGGCAGTTGTCATCGATACTGCAATGTGGTCGAAACGGGTGCTTCACGTGACGTTGCTGGCGGTGCTGTGTGTGCAGCCCGTTGGCGCCGGTACGCAGCTGAGCGATGAATTCATCTGGGGAAACCGTGACGACCGAACGGATCGTGTGTGCTTCTCACAGTCGGTCGTTATCGAGCCCACTTGGGAAGCATTCTTTAGCTTCTTTCGTCCCGTCACACGGCTCGTGACGTTTATACCGCCCCGGGTAACTGTGTGCACTCGCAATCAACTGAATATTCTAATAAACTAATTGGAAACAATGTTTTCTTGCTTACTGATGCTGCTTTGTTTCTTCTCCTCTCTTAAACAGTCGGATCAGGTGGTGCGTTACATACGAATTTGGACCGATGCGCCCTGGTACCGGTTTCGGGCTGAGCTGGTACACGGAGGTTTGGGCACAAAGGCTCCGGTTGCCACCATCGTTCAGCTAAGCCGCCACTGGCTACTGTTTGCAAATATTGTAATTTATTGTTCAACAGTACCGCCTTAGAAGCTACAGTTTCCTTTACAGACTCGTTAGAATATAAAATAAAGAAAATATGGTAAAACAGATATATTTTTGAGAGCAGTTTAAATAAACAAACGCGTCGCAGAGTTGATGAATAAATGACTGTTTGCAAGTATCGCATTTCAGTGTTATGGTTTCTCAGAACAGCTTTCCATGTTCCAGAATAAAATCCCAAGACTTCAAAAGGTATAGAGCACTTGTGTATCGATTTCTGTGAAAATTAATCTAGTTCACCTCAAATTTGAAGTGTGGAATCACATATCAGTTCGTAAGACGATGCTCATTATGCATGTTGTGACGTTTGTCAACTGTCATTTAAAGGAGACTATTTTAAGGGAAAGCAAGCCACAATACCACCATTTAATTAAATATAACATTACACAATGTATTTCTGTGTAAAAGGAAAACCTTTCGAGAGCCATTAACTTGAAACATAACGAGTAACGATATGTTTTTCGTTGATCATTTTGTCATTTGAGTAGCAAGAGCTGAATTGCGCTAATATAAAATGGCAAAGAGGTGATGTACGATGCGCTCTCCTTGGACGAGACTAAAGAAAAAAAAACTGTAGAATGGAACGAGTGTTCTAAATCCTTCGACTCAAAAATGTTGACGCATATGGTGGGCAAAGGAATTTCAATAAAGAAGCGATTCAACAAATATTTCCCTCGGGCTGATTAGTGCTCTTTCATTCTCCTTCTGCTGGTGCTCCCGTGGGTAAAGCTACTGAGAACGGTCCGACAGCTTGGGGCTCTGTTTTCACGGCAAAAGTTGACATTTGATCTTCGTGCTTGAAATGACATTTATTAAAATCCGCTCTTCTGGGCAATGTGATCTAAAAGGGTTTGGCCCTGGGTCGTATTGCAAACTAGATTAATGTCAAATGCTGGGAAGCGGGGTTCACCGGGTGCTGAAGGGTTTCCGGAACTATCCGTAAAGGTGAACGGAATTCAAAGTTTGTAAAATAATTGCCTTAGATGATATTTTGCACAACATTTTTGTGTGGCATGTTATTGATCTCTTTTCGATTTGAAGCTTCCTTTCGGCTAGCTGCTTGATTGTTTTGCCATTTTATAATGCAATAAAATACTCTTTTCAACTTCACCCTTCCCCTCCCTATCCCCCCCTTAGATGTGTATTGAACCCTTTTTTGGTGAAAGTCAATCTCTACATAGACTAAAATAAGATTTACCCAAATACTACGAACAGCGAAGGTGCTGTCACAATTCGGGCTCTTCATCGTTTCCTGAAGACATCCCTGGGCGCATCCAAAGCACTCGGGGAAATGTCTAGCACAACAAACCAAATTTACCGGATGTAAAGGGACGGATGTGACAAATGTGTTGTCCATTTAAATTCATGGTCCCAAAACTTTCGACGTACCGGGGTTTGTTTGGTATGTTTGGCAAAATGTTCGGGGTTTTGATTACGATTGTTCGGGTTCGAAATCGTTCAACCACGGGAACGGGTTCCCATCCCGTGCGGTGTAATAAAATTATCTTCCTTAAGGCACACCCCGCTCACCCGTTTGCTTCGAAATGGCTAGCAAAAGGATGTTCCATATGGTGGGCAGCAAACAAAACGTTAAGACTTTAGTTTGGACACAATAAGATGGTGGGTAGAATTTAAATATTTTGTAAGGGTTACAGGGCGCATGCGGTTTTACTTGTGAGTACATTCGTTTCTGGTAGAAGGAATATAATAATTTCATTTAAGTTTTTTTTTCTCAATATACTCGAAACGAACATACGATGTACAAGAAATTGGAGAAAGAATGGTAAGCCTCAAGAGGATGCTGGAAGCACCATACATCTCAGCACGACGCACTTTCTTAAGCCTCAATGTTTCAAACCGCAATGTTTTTGGAAAGTGTAACCTTTCCATACCGTACCTTTAGAAGATCCTCTGGATTTGTAAGGCTCTGGGCTAGTCGGCTCTGCCCAATCGATTCCAGGAAGAAAGATAAATGAGATGATTACGCCCCACAGCAGGTCGATGTTTTGCGGTTACTCACTTATCGCGAGTGACACTTGCCAAAGCACGGAGAGTCGTCCGTGGCTTTCGACTTGATTGACTGTGTAAAAATTATGCCTCAAAGTGGGCTGACAAAACAAGTGGGAAGGAACGTGTCGACGGTTCTGTGCGACGCTCAAATCTGAGCAGTTAATATAAACGAAAGAAGCATCATTATCGCGCCATTACGTGGGACGAGCATCCCCTTTTGTTCCCGAAACTCCGTCCACGGAGGTCAACAGCACACACCGGACTGGCGCATTTTCGCGGATAGGATGGGCGAACAATGTGATTCATCTTACTTTTGTTCCGAGCGCAAACACATTTTTCACATCAAAAACAATGCCAACGCCATCCATGAGTCATAGAGATGGGGCAAGCAAGTTCAAACAACTCTTCGTTATGCATGCTATCAAACTCCCGTCGTACGCTTTGCTACTGCTCTCTGAACTTTATAAACTAACCAGAAAACGCACCAAACGAAGGCGAGCAATAAAATAAAATAAAAAACACGCGACGAACAGGGTATGTATGTATATTACTTCGCACTTTTTGTGTTTGATTTCTTCCCACTGCTCAACGTTCCGTAGCGTGCGCTCTTACGCATGGAGCAACCAATTTTTAAGGAAGCTGCACGATCGGTACTGTCAGAAAGTAGGTCAAAAGGTTGTTTGAACTTTCGCGGAAGTTGAGCGCCGAGGGCACGCATCCGGGGATTGTGAGGGGGGAGGGGTGCGAGAGCGGCATTGGTATGTACTTCGAGTTTGGTCGTGTAATGTAATGTAATGGAAAGCGACCGGGAGCATCAACCGTGAAAGATGACAAAAGCAAGTATCTTCTCAAATTTGCCTGGCGATCAAAAGCTTCAGCCTGCAAATTGTGACTCTCTCCGAATGCGCTTTATGGTGGTGTGCGTATGGTATGGTGTTTCTTTTGTGTTATATGCAAGTGATAAAGAGATAGCTGGAGCATTTTCGGTTAATTTTGTTGATTTGTGGTTTATTGTAAATTGGTGAAATGTTGGCGTTGCGTAGACATTCAATAGCTTTTATTTATTTAACATGTTTATGGCTTGAAAATGGGCTCCATTTAATGCTTAACTCGAATGTCATTTATTCAAAATAGAAACTTATGTATTGGTAACGTATGAAAAAATTGTCTTTGGCTCAGTTCATAATATAAGACTTGTTAGATGGTGTGTTGTTTTGAGTCCATTTTTTAAAACATTTTAAACAAACTCCGAGTGATAATTCCACAATAAATATTTAAACGAATAGTAGGGCCATCAGTTTTGTGTGACAGAGCTCCTTGTTCTGGTTCATGTGGAAATCATGTTTCAGATGTGATTAATTAAATAGTTTGCATGCCAAACTCTTAAACTAACGTTTCATCACCTGCTAAGATGCATTAGGCCAGAAATAGCTAGCTCAAGCATTTCTTCCTTCATCTTTTTCATTGAATTTTTTGAAGAATAGTTAATGTCCTTGAAATAATTCGAGTAGCCACACGAGGAAGCATCCAGTGAATGATTTTGCAAGGTTAAATCTCTTAAGTCGCTTGTCAATCGTTGGTTTGTGTATCAGATTTCGAGCATTTATCGAGCAGTATTGCAAATGAAAACATTGTCTGGTAGCGTCAAACAACGCGTTAGTTTATTTTAGTTAAGAAAGCCACTTCTTCACAGTGAGTGTAACAGGTACTGCTAATTTATCCATTGAAAATAATTGTACAACGAACTCACTGTTGTGCTGTGGAATAAGCTTGCGCGGCTTCGGTGAGCAGACCATGTTTCAAGCCTGGTACGGAACGACCCAGCCTGCAAAGTCCTGCAAAGCGCATGATAAGTGAAGTAGTTGTTGCTCGGCGTTCATCAACAGCGCCTTATAGCACTTAGAAGTGTGTTTTTAAGAACAGAAATCATTCATTAAAAATTAAATATTAATACCTCGAACAATAAACAATTCTTTTGAAAGTAAGTTTATTATCAAACATAAAAAATAACATAAGTATAAAGAACTTCAATAAGAAAAAGAAAGAGAACCAGAAAAACAATTATTAGTTGAATTAATGTTATCGAATTTCATGAGGAAGAATATGACCAGCTTGACTAACGGTCAGTTTAAAACAACAAGATAGAAAGAGATAGACTGCTGATCCTTAGATTTGACACCTTCTCGAGCAGGTACTCGAAACTAATTCTAGCTTTCAGGCTGAAAAAAAAACCTAGGCTGAAAATCTGAAGTTAGTTTTGTGTGTGGTTTTGTATGGAGTGTTGACATGATTTCACCCGCCAAATGTAAAACTCCATATAAAAAAACTGGCTTAAAACATAAAAGGGGCCAATATCAGTTACATTTGCATACCAAGCTCACACTAGACGATAGGTAATCTAAAACAACTTGCGTCACGACATTTTAAAGATTGTTCAAGTAGAAATAAACAAGTAACATATAGTATATTCATGACAACATCAAACGATTCTGTAGTTGTAATGTGTAAATATTGTGGTCAGGTTACGCAAACAAACAACCATTTGTGGAGTGCTTCTGTTTGCATATATTTTGCAGCATTCTCAAGCCTTACCAGGAAAGAAGAAACATAATTTTGCTAATGGTAGAAAGTTTCTCGCTATACGATCTCTCCTGCACGCAGGCCTACCCTTTCGTGCCACGTGCCGCCACAGGATCAGACCACCCAACGAGGGGTAAGAAAAGAATTCCAATGGAGCAGAACAAAATAAATTCTAATCATGAAATATATCAGCCTGACGCAATTATGCATGAATTTCCTTCATTCCGGACGGCACGGAAAAACATGCCAAAGACAATACATCGTAAATGCGAAGCATCTTACCGTCAGCACCCACCCATACTTGTGCTGGCTGACACAGGATTGCCCATGCTAGCGCTGCGTGTTTATTGCAAATTCAACCTCAAACACACATGGGCGCGTGGAATATTAATTTCAATTTATGAGAACAAATCACGCCACTTGGGCTGGGAATGTTTGGAAAATATGGAAAATTATTGAGCCAACCGCAAGGGGTATCGGAGGCGTGGAATAGGCTGGCAGTTTGTCATAACAGGGAGTTTGTAAGATGAAGTATGAAAAGGGTCGTAATTCGCAATGTGGGAAATGTTGTTGTGAGTAGATTGAGCGAGCGAGCGCTGAACCAGGAAAATATAGACTTGAAACCTGGGTTGTGTAATTTGTGTTTTCAAGGTTATATAAAGACTTAATTGAATTCTGTCTACACAAGGCAACAAGAGCTTGTTATCCAACTGGCTACATAGGAATGTGGAATATAATTGAACACTAAAAGTATCCTAATTTCGTTCACGAGTACCCGTCAGGCCGTACTGCTTCACCTCATTAATTAAATAAACAAAGTTCCTCAAAAATATGGAAATGCAATCAAAATGTGTGTTTATGTTTGGGCGTAACAATTTGCAGTAAGAAAAGCGTTGAAATCCATTAAATAATATCGCAATCAATCATGTTTCAGACTTAATTTTTTTTTATTCCGTAGTGACGGCCTGGCCGTATTGCGTTTCAGACTTAATTAATCATTTCAAATTAATCAATTGTACATCCTCGTCCACCAGCAATCATATTGTACCGAAAGACACGTTTTGTAGAGATTGAGAAAAAGAGGTGCGAATTTCAAAAGTTTTGCATTGTATCGCTCTAACAGACCACACTGGTGGGACGGAATTCCAATCGTGGCAGAAACTTTTTCTGCACAAATAGCAAACCACCAACATGGCACTTTCTTCGAGTGAAAAGTTGCACCACCGTAGCTGTTGAATTCGAAAAAAAAAGTCTCACCTCTATCCTGGTGGAGTCGTTCCCTTTCACCCCCATTTCGCTAACAAGAAGGTGAGCCAGAGTGAAGTGGTAAAACACAGCTGGCAAAAACGGGCACCGACATTCAAGGTGCCTATCCAGCAATGGACAGATGGAAGGAGAAGATGAAATTAGCGGAAATAGACTTTGTTGATTTAGGCTGTGGTTCGTTTTGTGGAAAAGAGATACGGAAGAGTTTCAACGAAGAACAGAAGGAGTTTTTCCGACCATCATTCCTGGTGGTGAAGGACGCCGGTGGATGTAAGATGGAAAGTGGTTTTGGCTGTTTTTGACGCACTGCGTGATACTGGAAATCAATTTTGTACACAAGTTTTTTACACGAAATGTCAAGATTCAAACCTTTACGTTCAAGTAAAAATGGGTTTGAGAGCTCAATAGCAGGGGTTTGATAAATAAAATTGTTTAAAAAATGTAATATCCGTCCAATTTAGATTGCGTAGGGATGGGATCAATTTTTCCATTAAAAATGTGTTCCATGTTGGCACTTGCTTAAAGGGCTGAATGAAGATGTAAAATGAAGAAGTAAACCAACAGACGGTCGCTCTAGGCATCCTGTGTAGGAAGATATCGCCATAATCCTGCAATTAAGCTGCAGAGTATGCATACCCGAATGTTGCTTCTTCTCGCTATCGTCAGCACATCTAACACAGATAGCAAAAGTAGTCTAAAAGAAGTTGATACAAGGAATTGGCATCTGCACCTTCGAGGTGGATTGTTGTACAGAGATGTTTAATTTTACATTTCATGCTGTTGAACTGCTGGGAATAGTTGAATATTTTTATTAAAGGAGAACGTGTTACAGATAAATGGGTTCTGACTAGTTTCGTAGTAAACAGATCTGTCACAAAAGTTTCCTTACAAAGCTAGTAATATGTTTTGTTTTACTCGGTTGTTACAGGCAAGGCCGTATTGCTTGTCAAACATTTTACCCCAAACAAACCGTCGCCGACGGGAAAAAAATTAAGCTGATCAGGGTTTAACGTTCAATCAACGCTCGATGGCTGAGCGGCGCAAGGAATGAGAAATAAGAGAGAAAGAACGATAGAGAAAGAGTGTAGAAAAAATAAAGTTGGGATAGGGTAATTTTCGTAGGATAGTGGATAAAAGTTGGACAGTGTAAAAGAGAGTTAGAGGAACGGATTAATGCTTCTTTTCCCTACGAAATCAATGTCCCAGATACGTGTGTGGACGTGCGTTAGTCGAAGAGGAAAAGTGAACAGATGAGTGAGAAGGAAATAAAGTAGGAGAAAGGTAGAAAACACAAAATTAGGTTTCATTAAATGAAATGTATTAAAATTTATAAGCTGATGAAATTGAGGGCATAATTAGGTGGATCTGAATTACGATTGATATTAGATAGGGAAATTACAGATAAGAATTATAAAAATGAAATCATAATAATAGGATTTGGCAAGGAAGTGGATGTATGCAAGTATGTGTAAGAAGAAGTTATGCATCGTTAAAGAAGCACACAGGTAACACAGGGCTCTGTAAAAGGAAGCTCAATAAAATAACTTCTCACAACCAAGCATTAAGCCGTTTTGTTTGATTGTCCTTAGGAGCAGCTCTTTACCTTTCGACTCATCCTCAATCAGAGTGTAAGTTTAGGTCAGAGCGTCTAGCACGGGTTAATTGCCCTGCTGCGCTGGGAACACATGCCATTAGGGTAGGATTTTCATAACTATAAAACATATCTTTAATTAATTTATCCTTATTTTAACTTCCAACACATATTCTAAAATTTCTTTCTGGTACATTGCACTGGGACTGAGTATGATAATAAAACAGCTCTGCAGCTCATGTAACGTTAGTTTACTTATGAAATAGATTAATTTGCTTTTAAAAAGCCCATACTTATGTGTATTAAATATTAGGTCCTGATAAATTTAGAACATTAATAAAAATTTATATTCATTGACGGTCTATGGTTAATTAGAATAACTGTAGGATTGATGTAAAATATTACATACAACTTTTAATGAGCTAATTTATGCAAAACATATTTCAAATCATCTCTCAATG
Source organism: Anopheles epiroticus (assembly GCA_000349105.1). NCBI lineage: Eukaryota > Metazoa > Arthropoda > Insecta > Diptera > Culicidae > Anopheles > Anopheles epiroticus. The sequence goes on along the minus strand of KB670236.1, from coordinate 103,648 downwards.
CTTTCCAAATCCCACCATCGGCTCACCATAAACTTCACGATAAATGAAAATTTTTCTACCTACCTACCTACCTACCTACCTATAACAGAAAGTACAAAAGAACACAAAATCGAACTCACATCGTACGTTTGCTATACGAAGGATAATAAAATCTTTCTTTGTCCTCCAATTACAATTTGCTGGCCTTCTGGGCTAGTGTTTTATTCTCGTTAAGAGAACGCTGTAATCGAATTCGAAGAGAAACAGCTCCCGGTGTGACAACCAAGAGCAAGATTGGATGGCTTGGTCTTGCATGTGCCTTTCCACACACAGTAGCCGAATTCGCTCAACGTAATGAGCATCCATGGTCGAGATTAGATAAGTAATGGCCCCTGACACGGCACCGTCCGGGTGCCATTTTTGCCATCGTACCGCGGCTAAGCAAGGTTGTGGTGAAATGGGGCTCAAATTGATTCACAATGCATTTGTGTGTTAGTTAGTTTCGCCGACGCGGGTCATAAAAGTAACATTACTTTCGTTTTGTCACTGCTAATATATCCTTAGAGCTATAGCCAGAGGTGTTTAATGAAAGGAGTGGAATGGTATCGCCGCTGTTTATGTGTAAAACGTTATGTGGTCCTATTAAGCGAATGATTCATTAAGTGCAATACCATTTTCAAAGGTCATCGTTCGAAAATGTAGTAAGGTGGAAAGGTTTGCAGCAACAGGTTTCGTACAGGGGGTTGTTTGCCATTTAGTTCTTCGTACAGAGTAAATAATGTCATCGACTTTATATAACTGACAGTTACACATCTTCAAATCCGAACCAAATGTCTGTTTAGTTCACTGGAACTGAATATCTTGAAAATAAATATGAAGTCTTAACCTCGTTACATGCAGTCACACAGTCTCCCAAACGCTGACAGAGTAATGAACAGTTTTTGCGATGTACGATACAATCTTTTGATTGATTCCGACTAGAAAAGGTTTTAACCACTCATGGCACAAGTTTATTTTCCTGGAATTATTTTATACTTCGCAGCCATCAAGCCCTAAATAAATTATGCATTTCGATCTCGAAATACCAGCCTGGGCTGTAGCGAAGGGCTCACGTTGCCGGTTGCACCGTTCGTCCCAAAGACCCTCGCAACCCCATTCGCATCCTTTCGCTCACGACCGCTCGTAGGATAGAAGTAGGCAAACACAAAAACTGCGATGCGGCGCATAAATCGAACCAACTAAATCTATAACGATGTTTAGCGTTTTTCGTCCGCCCTCAGGGCATCAATCGATCGCGAACGAAACACTGTCATCAGTGCCGTCCGGGCGGCATGAACCTGAAAGCTTCTGAAACAGTAGCACACTATTACACGGGTGTGTGTTTGTTTGTGTGAGCGTGTGTGTGCCGTCCACTGTCCCTTCATATCCCACCGTCGTCTCAAGATTTCCAACGTAATATGATCAACAATGGGGCAGCTTCGAGCTTGGATTGTGCCCGCTAGATACGGTTCCAACACATCATCATCCTCACCGACCATCGTACATCAGCGAGCCTCGCAGTGCCCACGTGAAGCGTTCACTACCCTACAAAGGGCAGAGCGGAGGCCTCCCAGAAGCTGTGACAGTGGGCGAGCAATAATGGAATGGTGAAAAATCATATTCATCCCACGGCTAAATCATATTCCAATCTCGCACCACTTGAGCCCCGAGCCGCTGGGTGGCGCGGTGTGGGACCCGGGCTTTATGCTGGTAGGAACCTACGGAAGCGCTAGATTTGTTCCCGGGCCGTGAGGATTTACCCGGCAGCCACCATGGCAGCCGAAAAGTAGACCAAGCCATAATGGTCGTCACTTGAGTGCGATATATAAATGGCACATATTTTATGCTACCACTTTTCCCACACTGGCGCGGCACACCCGCGTGCACCCCGGGTGGGGTGGCGGAAACGATGAAAAATCATAAGCATTGTAGTGTGGCGTGTCGGGGCCGAGTGACGGGAGCAGCATGTCTCGCTGCCCGAACGATGGCATAAATTTATTGAGCCTTAATGGTGGCGACCGACTCGGCTGCTATTTGCTACTCCATTCAACCGTGAATATTAGTCCAGCAGATGGAACGAATCTGGATGGGAGCGGGGAGGCCTTTATCCTTGCAGTTGGGTTGGTGATTCGATTCTCCGTTGATGGACGCTACAATCGGACAATTTGAACGATGGCGACCAAAAATGGAGAACGCTCGTTTATGATGTGAATGTCATATTGTTGAGCAAAGGAAGGGGATATATTTCGTTTGTTTGTTTTAACCACAGCAGACGAAACCACGGTCGGCTAGCGCCGGATGAGTCAACACTTCCGAGCCGAGTGGTCAACATTCCGATGATGGTGCTGCAAGTAATAAGATGCAGATTGTAGAGTGCAGACTGCTATTTGTGGTGGAAATTAAATCGATAGTAGAAATTGAAGCCATTAAAAGCCATTGAAGGATTTTAAAGCTTTTCACACATGCAGGCTTATCGGCTGTAAAATGGACTTTTCATATTTGATTTTATTTATTCTGGGATTGTACGCAATGCTTTCCCAATGCTAGCTGAATTTCCTAGCAGTTGAGAGGATTATCGTTTAAAATATCGACGGAAAGCAAACTATAGTAAGCTTCTTATGGTTTGAAGCACATAACTGTATTGTTAAAACCGTTCAGTTGGAACATAAACACTAGATATCAATTAACTTCTTTTTTCGATTTGACTGCATCGTTCGGCAATTGCTGTTTTGGAACTCTGCCAACGAAAGCACATTTGTGCACATATTACACAACGAGACACAGAAAAACGTGTCAGTGCGTAAGATGCATCGGTTTCATTTACAACTGTATTGCATTTGTATGGTAACAGCATTGATACAGGAACATAATCTTATCGGCTTTATAATAAATCTACTTACACTTTTGTATCAGGATACGCACGTCACAGGCAAGTATATGTTTCGGATTCAGACAGGAAGATATTATGAAACTCTTCATACTGTCTTGCAACACGCTAATTTCAAGGTCTGTAATTTATACATAAGCTAGCAGCGCCATTTTCGTAAACAGTATTGATAGAAACTTATCATTTTAAACACGCTTCTTCGTTCTGAGCACATCCTACCGGAATAAAAATACAAGATAAACACAAGCATTGGAAAGCGTGGTGTAAAACGAATTACTAACTTGTTCGCTTCCAGCAATTCATTTCACGTTTCACGGATCGTTCAAAAACGTCCCAAAAGTGTCCCGCATTGCACTTCTGCACTCTTGGGATCAATTTTACAGCGCTCAAAGTTTTCAATGCCGATGCCGCTGTATTAAAAAGCTATTCGCAGTTGGGCATTCAATCGCTCTATCCCAAACTCTCGGGCAGACCGGTCTTACGAACGAAAATAGATCGCTGGCTAGCATTATCGCCAATGGATGGACGGCAAAGGAAGCTTCGAACAGATACTGTAGATTGCAACTAAATCCTTGCCCGAAAAAGAGATTCAAGAACCATTCACCCACTCGCTTTAGATTCGCATTCCATTCAGTGCGAACGATCGATCGACCCGAGGTGCCGATTGCCAGTAGCGAGTGGTTTCGTTTTTATTGGTTGGGTGGGTTTGTTTTTGTAACGTAACGTCCCAACGCCACCGTTCCTATGCAGCTGCATCCTCTGCACAGCGTTGCAATGAAAAGGCTATTCATCATACACTCGACCGGGGGGCGTTGATTTCTCATAAGCGCTTCGCACTCCGGATCGTCCGATTGCCGAACTATTGGGGTGTACCAGTTCGGTAGGTTCGGTTTTATCGGAGCAAGCTCGAGGTTACAAGAAGCAACCACAAATGTCTGGTGCCACACTGCACTTGCACAGTGGCCTTGGTCATGCTGGCCATTCCGCTAATGCTCGGCTAGTTTGATGCCCTTGATTTCCGTCTTACTTCCGTCCAGCTTCCGCGGAACGCTGGAGCCTACGATAGATAAACATGATTGATGATCCGGCATCAATGGTTGCGCAGGAGGAAGACAATTTTTCCTATGCTTCTTGCAGCGTGTGAGTGCGCTTCGGGGAAGAGGACAGCGTGGTGTAGCGTCAGAACAGTTGATGGATTCCGTTCCATTCCGTGCGAGTGGTTTTTTATACATTCCAGTCCTGGCTACAGGCGGGATATGAAAGTGACTCGATAAAAACGAAATGATTTAGCAACGGAGCTAGAGCTGCTGAATAAATAACGTGGAAAACTAGCGACGAAGCACAAACTGGAAGTGAAACTTGGTCGAAAGGCTTTGGCGCTTCATTGTCTGGAAAAAGATGCATCTGTTCAGAATTAGTGCATTGGTGTTGTTAAAGCAAGCGAAGTTCAGTTGGTAGATTGCATAGAAGCATCCGAGGATGTGTGTTTGTGATTATAATCAATTTAAAATTTATTTTACCATTCTAAATGGGTTTACTTCGAATGCTTTTTATATGTTTACTTGGAGAATTTAATTTTAATTGCTGTTTGTGCCTGTTGTATACGATCCAGAATTGAATGATTGATGAAGAGGAAAAGATTTTCTTTTTCTTTTATTTGTTCAGCTGCACAAGTAGCTACATATAAGTTGTTTGCGTAAAGCAAATACAAGCTAAGTCATTTCTTATTCACTAAGCTTTTGCTGAACCCGGCACTCTCCCCACTCTTTCTAATGGATTGATCTCTCTCACTCTTTCTAATGGATTGCCTGCCGGAAACAAAGCGCTCATTTGCACACATCGCCCTTAAAAGTGTTTGTGAACGTTCGCATGCTGCAGCATTTATCCTCCGTTCCGGGCGACATCATCAAAGCGAAAAGAAAGCATGTACCACCTTAGGGAGCCTTTGTTCTATTGCTCGATTTCAATTGCTCGCATCGTTGTCGAGCAAATCGACATTTGTCTTTCGGTGATGGTAGTGCAGCAGCCCTCACACACCCCTCCCACCCCCCTCACCCACACGCCAGAATCTTTCGATTGTGCACAAAAGTGAGCAACGCAAAAAGCATCACACGCTATGCACAGCTGCAAGCTCGTTCACTTGACACAGCCACATACACACTTACATACACAAACACTCTTTCTTCCGTTCTGCTGCTGACCCGACACCCTTTTGCCATCGGAATTAATTAATTAGTGCTATTGTTACTTGCCGGAGGGAAAGAGAAGGAAGCAAAACGAGAAAGCAGCGAAAAGGACGAGCCCGAGGTTACACCGCAGCGTCGGGAAAAGCTCACACTGAACAAACGGAAAAATGGATGAGCAAACGGATGGAGAAAGAATGAAACGTTTATCTGCACCATCGTAGACTGTACCCTGCACACACACACTCATACACACACTCGCCACTGATTGCAGCTGACACGTAATGACGTGATCCTGCATGCGGTGTGAATGACATGTGAGCAAAATGCTGATGACACGGGCAGCTAGAGTGGTTTAGTGGAATTAAAGCTAGGCCATCATGTCGCCCCCGAGAAGGCATCGAATGTGCCGACTATGCTGAACATGTGCACACATCGTTGAAAGCTTGCAGCTTACCTTACCTCAGGTCATCCTTTTGCACTGGGTGGGTGATGGGTGAGAAAGATCTTTGTGTGTGTATAATTTTCTTTGCTTCTTGTAGTTGCTTGCGCCAACCTCGCGACTTTGACCCCTTTTAACTAATATGACAATTTTGTGGACATAAGCTCGCTTTGGTGTAGCCGGTTAACGTTTTGTCCCTTTGACTTAAATTTTCTTTCATCGCTTTGTAAAGAAATTAAAAAAGAAAACCTACCACACGTTCAGGTGCTACTGAATTTTAGCCATTTTTTGCCAACCATGTTCAGGTCATAGGTTCGCCATTCCTATCGTTCACATTAGCGTAGATGCTGCTGGTGTTCTTGTTACAACATTGGCGGCTCTGACAGGCGGATGAAAACCCTTCAAGCGCACCGTTAATGAGGTGTTCTGACACTGGTTAGTGAAAAGGGGGATAACAAAAGAGAGCTAGCAGCACTTCAGATCACGAGGCCTTGCCGGCCATCGACGAGTGGCACAAAATGGTTGACCTTTTTAATGATAGACAGCAGGTGGATAGCTTCTTCCGGAGGGGAGAGTCTGTCACTGGAAGTAGGACCATACAGGTGTGGGATTGTAAAAAAGCTCGGCTTTAGAGACGAACTAAATGAATAAACTACTGTGCGTCTCCTTTTCGCTTTTGGCACACACTCGCACTGACACATTAGATTAGATTAGGTCAGAAAGCAGCTAATGTGGGACAAGTCATAGGAGGAAGGAAAGCTTCTGTGTTAATTATTCTGTTTGATATGTATATGAAGGACATCTGTACATTTTTTGTCTATAGGGGGAAAAAGCTTTTATTTACATAAATTACACCTGTGAAGTTGATAGCTCTCTAAACACAGATGGAGAAAAATATCTATGCTTTAAACCTATGCAATAGAAAATGCTCCATAGGCATTAAATGTATTAAATTCTTGACAATTGGTGAAACTCAATCGAGATCAGTACACTGAGATAGATTTGTTTGATTTACCGCCTCGCTGGCTTGACAGGGATTGTCTCAGCGCTTCCAGCTAAGCTACATTGTCAGTCTGACAGCAAACATCACATTTTGATCATTTTGATCTACATCCATCATCGAACACGCACAATATTTCACCAGACAAACCGGTAGCGTATCGTTCAAACTTTTGACATCTCATGTCGTACACGAACGCCGTTCGTGTACATGGCGGGTCGATGATAGCACCGAGCCCAACATCCAAATCGGTGCTGCTGGAGATGAACTCTCTCTTTTCTTCTTCCTCTCGAGCACACCAGTTTGCCACTTTAGTACTGTCCGCTGCTGCTAGTAGCCTGTGTTTTCGTGAGGAAATTTTTGCACCATGACACGTGGCCAAAACGTGTTAAATCGCTACCCACAGCACTCCATCAATCAATTGTGTAATCGTCATCAAAAAATTTGATTGAACATCCGGCACACCATTTTTCCTACGCCGATGGTGCGCGGTTGGCGTATGTGTGTGTGTGTGTATGGAAGGGAATGATGTGTATTATTTGAATTCTGTGTCTGGTGTAAAAATCCCGCGTGCGTAATCAAACTTATCGTGCGTGGCAAGTGATTCGTCGAACGGGGGAGCGTCCTGGTGATTGATTTCCGACGAGTTTTATCGAATGTTGGACCGGCCGCTCGTGGATGTGAAGTTTGCTGTTGCAGACTGCTTTTATCCTTTTTGCAGAAATGATATTGACATAAAACGGTTTTAAAGGAACGTTGGGAGAGATGAGTCACGTGGAAGGACGCAAAAATAAACATACAGACACACAATATATTTCCTCCCGAAGCCTCCTTGCAACGGTCACCATTGTCATGGTTGAGGTAGTGTTTTCGACATCGTCGATAGGCATGAGTGATGGGTCGCGTTTTGAGCCACGGAAAAGCATCATTACTCGATTTTGTTCAGCGCGTTGAGATCGGAAGTGTGTTCTTGTTTGAAGCTCTTCTTTTTATTTTCAAGAGTCGTCGCCACTTTTCAGTCTGTTCTTGTGCACAGCTACCATGAAGTAGCAGAAGCTGAAGCAGCCTCACCGACAGCGTCGTTCGCTGCATGGCTAAATTATGCTAACGAGCTGTTAATCCCAACCTTCCCGACATCCTGTTCCTTTGCCATCCGCACGGGAGGGTATGGTGATGATGCTGCTGCTTGTTTGATGGCGTTCCCCTATGGTGGAACATGGAAACTGAGACACCCAAAAGGAGGAAGAAAACGTCAATGAGCTTCATTCGCCCCGATTTATCGACCGAGCGGAAAACGGTACAGATCCCTACGGTGACGAGCTTGTTTATCCGGCTCGCCCTCGTCGTCCGGGACACATAAAGGGGTGTTAATAGATTTAAGCAAATAAAAAAAAAACCACTACGTTTATTTTACGGCTTGGAAGCATTCAGACGGGACAGGGAAAGGTGGCCGCTACATACTATAAACAGTAAATGGATCGAATGAAATTTACATGAAAATTGGCCTTGAGCATGTTGGCAAACGAGTTAGCTAATTAAAAGTTTATCCATTTAATGCACTACTTAGCATAATAAGCTATGATGGAACGAAACAATCAACGAGGTCAACAACTCTACGATTATTTTTACGAACAATGCGACGCACTAAACGTATTTATTCTCGCCATGCTTACTTCCCCAGAACAACGTTCTCGTTTCATTACGGCAACATGTGGTTCCATTTGGTATGTTTCAGCAAACCATAGCACGATGGGGTCGTTTTAACGGGGTTCCATTTTAATGACCAGTCAATGTCATCGTCCTCTTTCGGTAACGACGCCAAAGACGAATTGAATGTTATGTCTTGCTTCACTGCCCGTTTAGGACAGGTTTTTATTTCCTTGAAAATCGCTTTTATTGTACCCCGATAGCTGGACGAATCAATGAAGATTGCTTGTTAAACGTCTTCCGTCGTCCAGAACGGGGGTTATTACAATCGATGTTTTTGATTGGAGTTTTCATCATCCCTCGTATAAAGGTTCACAGTTGGAACACTTAATAGTAGGTAAAGCTTTACGTAAGACTTGAAAGTTCAACTTTATGGTCTGTTGATACACGTTTCAAATCTACCACAAGCAGGTTACATGATACATGAACATCGTCTTGTTCCATAGAGCGCTAGTAGTGGAATTCACATAGAAGTTTCCAATATTTCAATCCTGCACAAAACAACAACTATCTTTGTTTTCTTTTCAAGAAGCCCAAAAAACCGGAAGCGGCAAAATGAAAAGTGAATTCAATTTCCATCCACCAGGTTTACCTTCTGTTGTGACATTCGGCACGTAAATCTCCTGTGTGGGAAAGCAGGCAATCGGAAATCTCTACACCGGCAACCAAACAATGTACCGATGATACCCTCACTCGCAATCAGGTCAACTGGATGGACATTGCTGGTTCTGCCAGCTGACTGCCCCGAACAGGGTGTGGGTGTGTGTGTTTGTAAGATGTACCGGGCAGGATGCCAAACGAGTTCCCAGTGCTGGTTCTCGAGTTTGCGGTCCTTGCAGCTTGCAGGAAGTCTGTGCGAAGGAAACAAGTGGCAATGATGCTGATGTATTCATAATACATTACTGCTTCCTTCATGGAACGGCCGAATTGGCAGAACCGATCCCGTTTTTTCCCTTCTCGCCTGAATGGATGCTGGTTTTGGTCAGCTCCAGCAGCAACAACATCAATTGCATTTTCGTGTGGATCGTCCTCAAGCAAACTAACGAGCAATCAAACAGCTGCCAAGAAGCTATTCTCCATGCGCATGAAGTTTATTCGTAAGTGCTTTAGAGCCGCTGAACTGCAAGCGTTTCGGTAGGAAATGTATCCGTTTCTTTCGACTGTACCACTAGGGAAAGCTGCAAGTGTTATTCAACTTGGTATGGTTATAACAGTTGTGTAGGTCGAGTGACATCATCGATATTTGTGTGTTTTTTTAGTTTGCGAGCATTGGTTAAAGAAAAATGAGAAAAATCAGAGAGAATGGCTTCGAAACGTTAAATATTATGCTATAATATGTGGCTTGAGTTTATGGAAAGTGGCCATAGTGTTGGTTTTAGTGATTTGATTTTAAAATTTGAGAATTGATTATAGTTTGAATATATATTTGAGAATTATATATTCACATAAAAAAATGTTCGCTCTCTCATTGTAATGTAATGTTCATGATACTGTTTTTAATATAGTGATTCATAACAGTGTTTCATTCTGATGGTTTCTTTATGAAACATATTAAACTTCTAGAATCTCAAATATTCATACTATATCACAGTTTTAATCGTGTTAATTTGAACAATATTAGCAATACAGCCTGACCGTTACTACCGAAAAAAAAATTGAACAATATTACTTTTGAATGAAAACTTCGTTAAAGAGTTGGGACTTCCTCGGTATTTATTAGAGGTAATAATATTTCCCAATAAAAATGCTGTTCACGCTTTGCACCAGATGACGTTCATTAAAACATTCTGAACATATTTTTAGCCTTGGTTTACTCTTTCTTTGATCACGTCAGGTCACCCAGTGGAAGTATTTTAAAGCGAAACTGCTAGTTGTATATTTTACACCGAAGTCTCCTTTAACTTCCTTGTCACGTAGTTTGCTCGAGTGCAAAGCGAATCCAAAGCATGCATTAATGATGCTCCATGGTTGACGTGGGAGCGTCTAATTTAAGTTTGTTTTTGTTGAAAACTTGCCCTAAACGAAAGCTTGCACTACAAGCGATTTATGAAACATGGCTTAGTTCGTTGTACTAAATAAAAACTGCATTTTGTTTTTCTATCGAAGAAAAAATAACGTGAAGTATTTTTTTCCCTAAGCCCCTGCCAAAGAGTTGAAGAAAAGCGATGCAAATGGACAAGCGAGAACAATTTATCCCCATTCATCGTTCAACTATTTCCCGCACTTATCACGGAACCGTTCGGGGTCGGTTTCTTTGTCAGCTAGCGAGCACCGACCGATGACGGCACCTACCACCATCGGCACCGTACGGCGGTGAATTAAGTGGATAAAGTAAACGTTGTGGGAGCGCCACAGTCGAGATGAAATGGGCAGAAATACTTTGCATTCTTCCGTTATTCTATTCCGCCAATTTGAGGTTAATGACAACCGTGCTGGCTGTAACCATCGATAATGGTGTGCGGTGGGCAGGCAGGCAGCCGACTATGGCTCCGCGAACGATAGGGCGTTTTCTCGCGCGGATGAGATGAACTTTCCGGGGTTTCCATCTGCATGGAAACGAAAAGTGTCTAACAGTGACGTAAAACAGTAAAAGCATTCTTGATTAAACTTTTTTGTGAGCGAGAAGTGAACGGTACCGAAGCCTTTTTCTTACAGAGGCGTTACTTGAATTAGTTTTGTTTTATTTTTAAGTAGTTTTAAAGTGGTACAAGGGTTTATTGTTTCTTGGCAATGACGACTACAGTGGCTACGCTAGTCTTCACGCGACTAAAGCGGGGTGCCAATCCCATCCGGAGCATTCCCAGCTAGAGCATTTTACTTGCGACGTAAAAATATTATCGTTAATAATGCCATTTCATTTAACTCATTTCAAGTCTTGAAGTAATTCACATGTTTTACTGGTTTTTTAAATATTCCATACATAATCGAACTTTGAACTTTCTTTCAACTAAATAAGAATAAAAATGTGTTATTCATTCTTTCCGACCTTCACAAGATATTCAGTACCGAGAACTCGCACTGAAGTACCAACTCAGTAAGTAAGAATAAAAGCAAAACTGTTATCGATTAAGAAAGACGAACTTTCCTCCAGCAGCAGCAAACAATCCCACGCTACTCAAGATAAACCTACTAAAGTGCGGCGGTTGCCCACTTAACTACAATCTGCTCCGATTATCGGAACACTCTATCGGCCCGTCCATCGATTACGGTCAAGCATTGTGAATTCGATTGGTGATCGATAAAATCTTGTGTAACCAATGGTAAGAACATAAATTTTCCGCATAATAAGAAAGTCGTTTGCTAATTTTGGGTACAATTTTTTATAAAACCACCTCATTGGAATCGGTTTGTTTGATAACATTTGTTAGGCAACTTAATGGTAACGGTGCGCAGCTTTGACCATTATGAAGGTTTGGCTAGAGGAAAATGCTATAAATTGAAGAAATTATGAAGCACTTCATGATGTCGTAGTTACGGTCGTGGGTAAAGATTTTCACCCTTCACACCTAAGCGTATTTTTGCACTAATAGACCGTCGAGAGAGAATATGAAATACGAGTTAAGTACCATTTTCCACTCATTTCACTTGATTGAAGCAGGAGCAGATGCAAAATTTATGCTCGTGCATCTAATTACTCCAGCAAGTGGTTAAATTGCACCGTTGAAACTTTTACCATTCCGTCGTCAGTGTGGCGCTTCTCCCGTACACACTCGTCATCGTCAGCCAATTAGAGTGGCGTGTGAAGGGCGAAATATGATCAGATGTTATTTCACCTTCCGCCAGTAAGGCGAGCAAAATCAAACAGATCCCGCTACAAATCTTTCCACCATAGTACCACGATGGGACGGGGATGCGTGTTTAAACATTTTCATACTTCAAAATTTTCACCTCACCTTCCCGGCCGGAACCGTTTACACGATCGCATGCAGCCAGGGACGCAAATTTCACGTCAAATTCCAGCTGTCCATCAACTATGTTGTCGCCCCGGCGCTAATTGCAAGCAAACACGGGTTGTTCGAACACGAGTTGCCGAAATCTCACACCATTTCCGTCCACTGCCGGTATCGTCGTTCCCAGAGATACGTGTTCACTGTTTGCCATTTACGTGAACGCCCCATCCGTCGACAAGTTCGACGCTCCTGGTTGGTTCGCGGGGTTTGTCGATTCGCTAACTCAACTGAGCGACATTGGAAGTATGCGAGTCGCTTGGCAGAGAGTAGGAAGAAAGGGCAATATTTGGATGGCAAATGTAAAATATATGTTCGTCACTAATGGGTTCCTGTCGACGGACCCGGTACGGTCTGTGCTTGTTCCATATTTTTATTCCCCAACCATTCCGCAGCCATTGCGACGCAGTTGCATCGAGCTAGTCATCAAACTGATCTGCTACTGCCTGACATTTTAGCATTTCTGATGATGCATAAAGAAAAATGACAAGCAGTGATCCGGGCAAATACCCGCTGGTAAAGTTGTCTCGCATCATCATGGCATCGCGAGTGGAGGAGGAACTGGAGGTGCTTTTTTTGTGTTGCACTTATTGCAATGCACAGCGAAGGAGGTCAGAGGACTGGAAGATTCAAAGGAAGTGCTTTCTTGTGAATCTCATTCAAAGTTTGGCCGCGTAGTCGATGGGTAGCTTGGCTCGGCTTGAAAGAAAATTGCAACTTGCTCTCCTAGCGCTCTTGTGAAGAAATGCTGCAACAGATGGAATTGTGATAGAAGGCGCCCCAAGAGCTGTTTCGCTATGAAATGTACACATTTGATTAGAATTCAATATATTGCTCATGCGAATGGTCTTATCTTTGCATCTTCGGATAGATTGCCTCATGCTTGGAATCTTTGGAGCGCCATTTGTGCGATGAGAGCGTACACAATATTTCATTTACCTAGAGTTTCTACAGAATATTCAGGTCAGAAAAAATCTCTCAAATTTATTTCCAACGCCCATCGACCTTGGCAGTTGATCATGAAATCAAGTGGAAGATGAAGTATCATACTTGAGCATGCAATTCGATCTTTTTAGTTCAAGCAGAACTTGCCCTTCTATCCGCTTCACACTGGGCGTTGCTATTGCCGGCCCGATGTTTGATTCCATCCCATCACGCTCAATGGCTATAAATACCAAAGGTTAATGGTGGTTTCTTGTTGGCAAAAGAATGAACCTGATGCTTGTCTGGGCGCTAACCGGCATTTTAATTGGCAGAATCAAGTACTGTGCGGTGACGTGAAATTATTTTTAACCACTTCTGTTTTATTTTTTATCTCCAAAGCGTATGGGTTGATTGGAAAAATGAAATTAAATTTATTGTGGATTGGACCGTGTCAACATGTCTTGAGTGCTTGATAATACGTATCGTTTGTCATCACCATCGAATTCTACTGAATTGTTTAAAACAAAAGTCAAGCTTTATTTTAAAAACCATTTTCAGCTAAAGCGAAACATATTTTTAAAAAACTGACACTCTCCATGACACAACCTTGCCATGCAACATATAATGCCGCACAGCCGATGAAGCCCCATCCTTTCAATCAATCGCATTATAACGAATTAAAAACTGATAGTGGAGCCGGTTCACCATTTAGTTACCGTACAACAGAAGTAAGTGGTGAAACGACCAGTATGGAAAATCCTGGGAAAATTGATTTGCAAGGCTAAAAATAGCGTCCTATTTTGGTTATCCAACTACTGAACTTTCCTGCACCGTTCATGACCGGCGAATCGTACCCCGTATTAGTTCCGGCTTGTGGACGCGGTTGAGGTTTATGGCCAGATAGGATGAGATTTGCGATTAGTTTTTAGGAATCAATTAGTATCGGGTTGTTAATTTATGCCCTTCGCTTTACAGCCAATCAATACTGTGTGTGTGTGTGTGTAACTTTGAATGACTAATTTGGACAAACAGATTTACTGCCACCGGCTTCGCATAAAATTGAAGTAGGTTGATTTATTTTTGCTCAGCGTTAAAAAGATGGTTGATTAACTACAATAGCTTATCATATGTGAAGGTAAAACGGGCTCCTGGCAACTATTTTGAGGATGAAATACAATAAATAAATTGAAACGTGTTGAGTCTTATCGCATATAACGGAGGAAGTAATGCTTATCAGTAAGTACGAGTTTTTCGTTTTAAATTATCCCGGAATATTTATGATCATAAACAAGATAAAAACTCTGCAAAGCGGGTCGTAAAAGGAATTATCATTTAGCATATGTTCCACATATCCTGTAATCCATTTTCGAGATCTGTGCACACAAAAATACTGGTGTCTTTTGTTCTAACGGCATAGGCCTCAAACTCGAAAAAATCCCTTCTTCCCAAAGTGACATCCATCACGGTAATCGTGTCTTTATCTTAATCCCTATCCAACGGCCCATTTTAAGCCCACTGACAGGATTATCGCTACCAGCACAGCCCCAAAAGCCTGCCAAAACGGCCACGCCGAAACAACAGTGCGGAAAAGTGAGATATTATTGTTGTGCATTTGTTTTGTCGAAACTAAAATAATTCAGAGAAAAGGAAGGTGTTTCTATGGATGTTGAGTTCCATATTTTCTGCAGGACAATAGATCAGCCAAACACTTGTGCAGTTACGGCATCATCCTTTGCCAACGACGGGCCGGTGTCATTGTAGTTCGCTGTGATGTGTTCAAAACAATGACCTCGGAACCAACTGTTGTACCGTGCAGAGTCCGATGTTGTGCTCTGCCTGAGTACCGTTGGCAGTTTGAGGCAAGTGCAAAAGTCGGACGGACATGTTGGTAGACCGCTTACGCTTGACTCGAAACACACTCGGCGAACCCATCATAATCCCATATTCAATTAAAACTTCATCCTTTTGTCGCCGCAGGGCCCTCGCTGTGACCCGGGCACAAATACGTGGCGCTGGCGGATGTGTGTTTGCAGCGTCACCTCCGATTGGCTGTGCGGCTACCCTTTCAGAAGGAAAGACAAGGGACGCAGGATGTGAGTGAGTGGCGGTGAGCAGGAAATCCACGCACGCTAAAATTTCTCAACCGTCCGGATGCCGGCTTTAATGCCTGCCGGGGTCTTTCGCCGGATGTCTAGGCCACTTTCGCTAATGGTGCGGCTCGGTGCTGTCAAACAAAGTTGAAGCGAAAGAGCGAGAGGGAAAGGGAGGCAATAAAGTGCTACCCGCCTGATGGCACTCGTGCGGTTCAAACTTTGCCGAGGCCTGACGCTTCACATGCACCGGGTGCTGGGACCGGGCGTCTCCATGCGATTGAAACGTAAACTTAAGTGAAGCGGGTAGGTTGTCGCAGTCAGTTTTGTCTCCAAGTAGGTGGGTTGGTTGGTTGAGGGTTCTGTGTCAAAGGATTCGCATTTGTTTCAATTTTCTCTCCTCTCTCCCTTTCTCATACTCGAGCACACGCTCTGGGACGCTCCATTGCTACTGAGGTCGCTGGCGGGCCTTCCCATCCAGCGACCTAAGTCATCCAACGATTGTGTGCCGCTAGATTTGAATGAAAAATAAGCGCTGGCTTATTATTTAATTAATTCGGGCAAAAAAAAAACACCCTCCAGCCTCCCCTCATCATGGCCCGTTTGTATCAGGATTGCGGTACGTGGTTTGGTTTAATTATTTTGTAACCTCAAGTCGTAAGCTTCCAAAATCCGTTGCAAAACGTATGGTGGAAACAAAAGCGGTCAATGAAATCCTTGTCTTTTTGTACCCAATTGGGGCAAAATGGTTTTTGTATGTGAGTGTGCATGAGTGTGTGTGTGTCACTTACATTCAGCCCACTTTTGCTTTGCGCTTGACTGGACACGTTCGGCGTATAAATCACACTCCTCGATTTACCGTCAGCGAACGTTTTGTGGCCATTTTGCGGCAACGGACTTCTCGTTCGATTTGTTATTTGATTTTAGAAAAAAATTCAAAGGATTATAGGTTGCTGGTTTATGAATAAGGAAGCCTCGGACCACTCCATTGTTTTAAATGAAATTTAAATTTTTATTTTTATTTTTAAATTTTTATATGAAACATCGGCAGTTGAACCCTGTGTTTGCGATTGTGTGTAAAAATGACGCTTTAATAAAGGAAATATTGTACCTAGAGCAACAAAATTTCTTCTTGAGATGAAGGTTTTGAAATTTCATGATTTTTTTACTATAAGAACGACCTGCCACTGTTCTATTTTATTCCATGATTAGTTACACCAAAACTTTCAAGAGTTGATTGAAGGATAACATTTTGACTGGTTGTGGAATTCTCATACGCAATTTCAGGCTGTACCTAAACTATTTCAGCCTTCACATTACTTAGTTTGTTCATTTTGGTCATATTTAACAGTTTAATACTACATCGACAATGTTAGCAGTATTTTGACAGTATTTTGACGTCGATATTCGGCTTGACAGCTAGTCCGAACTGCTTTGTTATTGTTGGATATTTTGACAGAAACAGACTGAAAAGTTCAAGCTCATGATTAGCGTGGTGTAAGGCACTAGTCTGTGTTTATGGATGATCATTCGCCAAATGGTTGTGCAAAATTATGAAAAATATAATAAAAAAGTGTTCGATATGTGAGATAAAAATAGAATACAATGAAACACGCTTAGTTAGCGTTGGCGTCTATGGAAACACACAAGCTGGAATTAAAATTTCGAGCTCATTTACGGCAACCACAGCACAACATTCCCATACAACGAGATGGCCTTTTGGTTGGTTCGTGCCCTATGCGTAAAGTTTTACCACATTCAAAACACCACACACACACACACACCCATGAAGGGCAAGCGGTTACGATCCACTCGACTTTTAGTGCAGTTTTACGGCTTAACGCGTGTGCAAGTATGTATCTCGCACGGCCGCAACCACTTCTTGGGCAACTGAAAACAAACATTGCGTCGCACCACATCCATCCTAGTCAGTCACCGAGAGTCAATCAATTGTGTCGTGACCTCGGAGGAAATGGCCTTTCTTCTAGTTGCTACCCACCTCAAGGCCTACGCGCCAAAGCAAACAAACTCATCGGAAAATTGGACGGCTGAAGCAACAGCGTACGTCTTTGTCACCCGAAATGTTGCCCATTCTTTGTCGGGTCGTGTGGAAGCGCGCAGCTTTGCAGTAAGCAGCAGAAAGAAGCATAAACATTGGTGCCAATTATGTGGAATTAAAGAAATTTCCTCATGAAACACTTCCCACGCCGTGGGTTTCGCCGTTGTGTGCACAGTGCTTTCACCGCCTAGTTCCGCCGCTGCTCTGCCTTGACTTGATGAGAGAATGAGTACGGGCAGGCCGCATGTTTCCTTAAGGATTCGTCTGCTCAAAGCATGTGCGCGGATGTGATGGAATTTTGTTGCCCTTTCCGTGCCGCGTCAGTAGCTGTTTATCTTTCCCGTGCTCGTTGTCGCGCCGCCGACATTCTACGGTTTCGCCCGATAGAGCAGTGTGTTCTAAAACTATGTTTTCCGCGCATCATCGCTTGTTTGTTTATCTGTGTGTATGAAAGGCTAGACAAACACGTTAGGACGGTGGCGTGGCAGTCGACAATCTACGAACATGACACCTCCCACTCGATACAGCCAGTTGAGAAAACAGCGTTTGCATTTGATTATGTTTCTGCGTCTGAACGTTGGACTTTTGCGCCAAAGAGCTTCGGAGATTCCCCCCCCCCCCCCTCATAAACACCACCAAACGACGGCTAACACAGGCTCATATTAATGGGTTTAGCCCACACATGTACGCACCCGCGGGAAAACTAGCAATAGAGAGCTGTTAAAATCATGCATCACAACGCTAATCGTGATATGTACATAATGAATATAGAACTAAGCTCATAAATTTATTTTTCCGTGAACATTGAGCCGGGCCAATTTTTGCGGTGGGGCTTCCGTTCTATTCTTCGCTTTAAGCGCAACGCATTAAACCATTCCACCACATCAGATGATTGGATTTAAAATCTGGTTATATCCCCCGTTGCACAGGACCACACAATGAGTGGTAGGAAAAAAGGTGCTACTAATAAACGTCCAATCAATATGACCACCAA
The DNA here is from genome assembly GCA_000349105.1 of Anopheles epiroticus. Lineage (NCBI taxonomy): Eukaryota > Metazoa > Arthropoda > Insecta > Diptera > Culicidae > Anopheles > Anopheles epiroticus. The sequence goes on along the minus strand of KB670236.1, from coordinate 85,397 downwards.
CCGTTTTTTCCATCCTGCCTATGCACCCACACAGTCCATCCGCCAGCAGGACGTGAAGTGTTGCAGTAAATTGAAGCTCTAATTAAAATTCAATTAATATCAGTTCATCACCTACCATTGAGGCGATCGGTTATGCCTGATTGCAGTTTCAAGTGGTGGCAGCACGGCAGCAGTCAACGGTTGTGCATACACTATCGTTTGATTGCTCGCTCGTTGAGAATAAATTATTAACGTTTTTGTTTGTCGGTTGTGTTGTGCGGTGTTGCGGTGGCGAACCATCCGTCATACATACCAGCAACCTGGGAGAAATTGGAGGAGGTTTCGACATTCTCTTTTAAAAATATGTTTCAATGTACCGCGAGACTATCAGGTGATGCGATTTTTTTTCAGATTAGTTTCATTTCCCTTATATGAAGCAGAAAAACTGAACTTTATAGAAAAAGCCATAGGGTGCTTTTATTACCCATTTTCATCTCTTTATTATGCATAAATTGAAAGTACGCCTTGGCTACCTTGATTTTCTTCATATTATTCAAAGCAAGGAACAAAAATGAATACGAGTTGTGAAATTGAAACACTTTGTTATCTGTACACTTTTCACTATTCATGTTTCTGCCAGGAAAAGAAACAAGTGTTGTCAAGAGGATTGTTTATGTTGTTCTTGAACGGCCATCCTTTTCATTTTCCTGCAGAACGTTGGCTTAATTAATTAGTGATCTCGATAGTTTACTAATTAGAGTCTGGAGTGTTTCATTACAGTTATTGTTGCAACTGGCTACTACATTGTTAATTGAGTTGTCTGATTAATTACAGTTTGAAATATATTTCATTGTTTTGTTCTTTATAGGTTGATTGCATTTTGCTTCTTTGAAACTTTTCATCATTAAAAACGTTTTGAATCATTTATTAATTTTAATAGTTGTGCAGGCGTTACTTACCCTAGCCTAATGATAATGTTATATTGAAGAACATTGTTTGATTTGGGGATAGAATTAAAGAAGATAAGTATTTTGTAAAAGTTTCACAAACTTTTTTGTCAATCTATTAGCACACTAACATTTTATGATGATTCTTTCAATATTATAAAAATTATAAAAAATACAAAACATCTTAATGATGACACTAAAATCTGGCTCTAATCACAAACTTGTTAATAACGGCACTAATCATAAACTTGTTAATTTTGTGATTTTCTAATTTTTTTTGTCAATTTTGTTTTCTTTCATTTGTGATCAATTTTCATTTCAAACTTTGAAGTAGACAGTTGTCAGACCGGTAAAACATTCGCTACATGTTTTTAGCTGCATGTTGGATTGCATAAGACGATTTTTAAAATTTGTTTTAATCCCTTTAGAAAGGATGGATCGTATTACTTTACCCAAGCTATGAGTGGAAGGAAAACATTCGTACTCTTCCATTTCTGAGAATATAAGAAAACGTACAACCCCAAAAAAACCCGAGTATCTTAGCAACAGAACATCCGTGAAGAACAAACAAGCATTTACCATTCGTTTAACATAACCCATCAGCTTGTTCCTTGCTTCACGCGATGGATCCGCCTTTTCCTTCCTAAAAACATAACACCCACAGCACGGCAGGACTCGTTTAAAAATACAGAAATTAATTACCTACCCAAAAAGGGTTCGGGAAGAGATTTACCAGCTTAACGGTAGCACAGAAACATTGAGCAAAACGAAAAGGGGAAAGTAAAATGCAGACGCACATCAGCACCAGCCGACACTTGCTTCCGTGCTGGGATTAGCTTGTTGTAAAATTTATGAGTAGCATATTTTCCAATTTTACGCTTGTGGTAAGCTTACGCACAGCGTCTGGGTTAAGGTGTGGAGCCTTACCTGTTTGTCCTTACGTCATGAATCGTATGCCATCGAGTTGCCGCACTGCAAAGGTAGAAAGGGTAAGGTTAATAAATATAAAGTGTTGATAAAGTATGCAAAGCTGAATGAGTTTTGATTTATATTGGATATCATCAGTTGATTTTCGATTAGGTTTTTTCAAAATTTTTTTGGAGTTGTATGTTTTTACTATTCAAAAATATATTTTACATTAGTAGTAAAAAAAAACATGCAGCTAGCATGTGCTAGCGTTAAATCATAATAAACTTAAGTTGCATTTTGATTCTGAACGTTTCCATTTTCATTCTTCAAATAGTTTTTGTTCATAATCTCACACTGTTTGCTTCATTGTTTAACATGCACCATAAACCGGTTCATAAGATTAAAGCAAACCCCTTTACTCTCCTAAAGAAACAGAAATAATGCGAAAGAGTAGAGGTCGCAGGCGTGGCCGGAAATGGCAATGGGAAATCACCTTACTGACAGCTGTCAAATTCGGACGAACCTCCAGCTCCGCTCAGCGGAAGCACTTCAAAGTTATTTCATTTTGCACCAAATTCCGGCACTTCAAGACCAAACGCTTCAGGTGCTTTCATGCTGCCCCGAAACGAACCCGCTAATCGTTCTTGGAGAATCTTTGGAATTTTTCCTTACCCAGTGGTCTCAGGATGAACGAGTAAAAAGAGACGAAAAGATTGGAGTCGGGATGGGAGGAAAAATGTTTCTATGAACTTTACCAGACTGTCGCAAATCAGGGATCAACTTTCTATTAGCTCGATCCTGCGCCTGTGGTTTGATGTTACAGTTTTCGTTTATTTTGTGTTGTCGATCACAAAGGGAGGGCAGCTTCTCGAACATGTTGGCTATTATCTGGAGTGCACTTATTTATTTCAGAAGATTTTATAAGGTTCATCGCAGGACAAGGGGTGTATGGACTAGAAGCTAGAAGAAAAGCCACTAGAAATCACTCCTCTAAATGTAATGTACCTTCAATTAATAACTTTTTCTTTGGCTTTTCCACCCAAAAATCTTATTATGAATCCATTTGTAAAGCGTAGCAAGTATTTAGGGCCCACCATCATTGTCCTTTCTGTTCACGGTTTCTTGTGCAGTGTTCGCTAATGATGGCTACCGTGAGGTAAGTACATCGTTGTTTCGCACCTTCTTTGAAGTACCATTTTCACCTAGTCAAATTTAGTTGATGTCTCGTTTTTGGAATCTTTTCACTGCTTGTCATCTCCGCTGTCTATTGCAGATTGCTTTTTGAAACTCGTGCACAGGCGCACACTTTTTGCACGTTTCTTAAAAGTGAATCGACCCTCCGCCTATAACGGTAGGCAAACATCGACAACGTTGGATGAATAATTCATACCGGATGAAAGTGGACCCGTAGGTTAATAGGTTTATTGATTAAAAGATAAAAATAATCCCCGCTAAGTGTACGGCGGCTAACGGTACCGGTACCCCGTTACACTTCCGCAACTATCGCTACCCGCCGTTTTGGCAATCATGGGAAATATCGGCCACCCAGTGAAATGTAATACAAAAAGGTTCAAATATTTTTACCGTGCGCCACGTTACCTAACCTAATTATAAAGAGCGAAAGATAGCGATGGAAAAGTCACAAGAAGAACCGTTTCTTTGCCACCCGAAAGCATCCTTATGCGTGCAGGAGGAGAGTTTGGCGGTAGCTATCATAAAAAAATACATGTCCTTTTGCTGACTTTGATTTGACTTTCAATAGTGTGCCCGTCGTATCCGGATGCCTTACCATTGTCGAACGGTGGATAAGAAGGTATGCTTGCAGGGAAAGCGATTCCCGAATTCCCGCACAATGATTAAGCCGTATCATGGTTAACGGTGGAGCTCCAACGAAGCTGAGAGCGCGGGAACCATAAAACGTTGGACCGAACGAGTGTGTTCTTTGCTTCACTGTTTCTCGGAAGTAAGAAAAAAATACCCCATTCTAGACTTTCCTGTTTATTTTTGCCTTGACAGGGGCGTTCGTTAACGTTTCCAGTTTCCTTCATTAACCGATCGATACGCAGAATGGCCCTTGGATGTACGACTGTTGGGAACGGTTTGGGAATATAAAAAGGGCAAGCCTCTATAATTTTTCACCCTCACCGGACCATATGTAGGGCGGATCGACCTGCCCCGAGGTCGCATTATTAATCAATCGATCCGAAGAAGCGGACTAATGACGGGAGGGAATTTTAATTTAACTTATTATAGCCTTTGCATGTACTGTTCCGTAAAAGTTCTGCCCACACCCAACAGTGCGGGTCCCAGGGGCAGAATGGGACCTTGGTCTCTCGTCATACGATCAGCTTCAGCATTTTGCTGCTGAATATTTCATCATCCGTTATGATAGAACCGAAAGAACCGTGTTAGCGACAGGAAGTAAAGTTGATTCCGAACGCTGCCACTCCCACAGCGCTGCCGCTCCAAGCGGTATGAAGGTGTAGTTTATGAGCATTTTCGCCCCCGCCCACAGCAACTTCCCACCCACAGAAACAAAGCAGGCAAATCACGGCAGAAGGCAGAAGTTTTTAATTAACTACCATAACTTTAGCGACAAATGGATGGCAGTTGCCGGTATGGAAAAAGTCACTCTTGACATGTGAATATCACCTTCAGCGATTCGGGCGGGGAGCAAAAAGCAAACAGCTTTCGCCAGCAGTGAGGAAACTGTGTGACGCCTAACAATTGACAAACTACCGTTGAGGTGCGAATATTATCATGCAATGGTAACCGGTTGGTCGGTGCTGTGAAACAATCACCAAGGCGGCAGTACAAATTGTTGCAGCACAATGGGGTGGATTAAAAAGGAAACTTTTAAACTATTTTTTGCTCTTTGCTGTAATGTAAGTTTTTGTCCCTACATTGTGATGCAAAATGGAGATTTGCAAACTAGCGTGGTTCTTTTGTTATTTGATATGAACAACGTCCAATACGCTCAAGCGATGAAACTTTCAAAGTAAAAAGCAAAATGTCTCAATCATTTATCAAACCTTTTAAACTGTAAAGTTAAAAGAAAATTTAATTGTTATACATTCTTTATGGATGACACAACAACCCTTAATGATAGTTAGGGTTAAGACCTACTGGAGCACTAATGTGCATTGACTTTTTTTTGTTATTTGGAGGTACCCTACCATAGCAGGATAGTCAATCCGACGTAAGGGAGGTGGCAGCGGTACGAAATATGATAGTTTTTTTATTTGAGAAGTAATGTTCATGTCGTATAGCTTATTAATCAATAATGACCGATGAAGAAATTGATCGAAGCTGGAATGTCCTTGTTGAACGCCTGAAAGTATGCAATATATTACTTTTTAAATTTTTCTACACATTTTATTCAAAATTTTAACGAGGCATGCTAGTTTATTATTATTTTTATTATTCTTCTCAAATTGAGATACGAAGTGTGAATGTAACTCGCGTTGACAATAATATGCTTACGATCTAATGCAATTTGTATGTTTCGTACAATAAGTTAGAGTTTCAAAAATCTACTCCTTTTATATTATTGGCAATGTAACAAATTTAAAACAAAAAAAGAAGATTACAACACAAAAAAGTCTCCAGTAAGGTCCGATTTTTCCGTACCTCCGTTCCAATAACGGTCTGATTGAGTGAGAGCTTTTACCAAAAGAAAGAAACGTTTTTCTAGAAAGGGTGAGGCTAATCTGTAGCTCGTGCAGGATCCCGACAGCCTTGGCTATGGTTGTCCCCTTCAGCGCAGATCTCAAGTAACTTTTTACCTGGGCCGAATCTTAGCATAACCTTCCTTAGGGGGGATTTTGTTTACTCAAATTATGCATTGGTCTGGTTGAAAGAAAGACCAAAAAAAATCTGGTTCTTCGGGGTATGGACCCAACCCATCGATGAGGTGAAGTAGTACCTGAAAACATCTAAGCCATGGACCAACCGATGGGGGCGTTCGAAAACAAATCCATAACACGTGAAGTGTATGGTGAGCATCATCAATCAGGATGAAAAAAGCATTGCCCCATGTTCGCCACCCGGATCTGAGAGATTTTATTGGACTAACGATGGACACGCGGTTGTGTTACGTTGTACCAGCCAGAGACAGGTGCTAATGTCGGCACAGGGCTACGTGGTGCCCAAAGGTGACAGAGAAAAATATGATCAAATGTACAATCGTTTTTCACCCGTGTGCTCTCCAGCCGTCCGGCAGACCGGGTGATGATGATGGTCATGATGTATGGCCGGCTACGGTCTGGCGAAATGGATGCGAGGGCTTCAGTAGAATGGTGCTAGAGCAATATGAGCGATCAAATGGACCAGGACAGAAGAGCAAAAGTACAGCATAAAACCACAAACGTGACAATTCGATGCTAGTGAACCCAAGGACGAAGAACACTTCGCCATGTCCTGGCGTTGCCGGTTTTTTCCCTACTTCTGTGTATGTTTTTATGGCGTAAGCAACATGAACCTCAAGCTAGTGGCGCTTGCGGCACAACGACACCACATGCGGCAAAACGATTTCAATTGGCTGATCTACTATTCCCCCTCCTCCCCTGCCGCTGGGTGGACGTTGAGAGTGGGCTAACATTTATCAAACTCACTCAGATGGATAACACGGCGATAATGATCACACCTTCGTGTATGACCCGGCGGGCGGACAAATGGCGCGTGAAAGCGGCAAATACAATTGACGTTGCGTTCGTTGTGTTTTAATGAGTCAAGGAACTCGAGCATGTTCACGAACATATTTTGACCTTGGAACGAATAAGGCGGGAACGAGTGCATGGAATAATTATCCGTGGTTAGTAGGTAAATCAGTAAGCCTGGATTAAATATTTCTCATTAACTGTTACTCACTAATTACTGAAATAATAACGTTTCCCACATAAATATTACGGAGAACAAAACAACAACTAAACTCTACTCTTCTTACAAACGTGTATTATTTATGAAAATTGCATTATTTATACTTTTATGTTTTGATCATCTTTATTAAACTGGAAGAACAAAATTGGTGTTGTGATCCCTCCAAGCGCCATAAACGCATTTATTAAAGCCATTTTCGAAACGCTGCCACCTAGCGAAGGCAATATCTTTCACATCAAAATTAATTTTACTTATTGCTTAAGTGTTACCACCATCAAATCACCGCCGATATAGGGTCGTATCCTCTCTTTTAAATCCCAAATCAATGTTACAACAAATAAACGATGTCTTGCCGAACCGTCTCTCCCCGAGATCGTTTTCCATCGCATGAAAATTGTTTGGTTCTATACAAGCGTCCTTTCTGCAGCTTCTCCATCACCAGCAACGTTGCAGGAGGCGCGTTCGGTCTTAACGATGCCTGACGAGTGAGATAATATTTTGTTCACCTCCTCCTGATCCGCTCCTCCACCTTTTCAAGCGGTAAGGCCCATCGCAGGTGAACTTTTTCGCTTTCACTGTGCGCTACAGCCCAAGGCGCTCACGTTTAAAGGCTTTATCGCCTACGGGCTCGTTCACTCGCCACACACTGGTTGGGTCGAAGCACTGCCGCTAGTCGGCTTTATTAGGATGGGGAAAAATCCCTGCCGAAAGATAGATGATAACGAAACCAGTCCCATATTTTCAAATGTATTTCTTTTTATATCAGCCGTGTTGCAGCGAAGTCCTTTCACCTCTGTTCAGTCGCGGTTCGTGTGGAATGCCGAGCTCTTGGAAAGTTAGGTAAAATCACCTAGGGTGCAGAGTAAAGGTGAGAGTGACGGTTGGGAGGCTTTTTGCCGCACTAGTATTAAAATGAACGGTGTAACGAAATTATATAGAAACAAGCAACAAAGAGACCTTGGACAGTGGACTCATACGGAAAGCGCTAATGCTAGTGAGGGTGTTTTTGGATAGGCTTTATAGCCTTTACAGAGCAAAGCTCATTTGGCAGGCTTTTATCTCGTGAAACATTAGGCTACGTGCCAAATTATATGTAAATCCGTAGCTTAGTAGTATAATTGTGGGTTTGAAACTGGAAAATGTAAGCTTTGGAAATGATTAAGATAATGTCTTTTAAGGCCAAAACGTCGAACACGAAAAAACCGGAAATGGAAAAGAAGTGTTTAAAAAATCTTAGCACAAAACTAGTAAAATATTATTTTATTTGCACAACTTTAGGCGCTAGGTAGTGGTTTCCGAAAGTACTATGTTTGATTGGATGATTTTGCATAACTTTAGACACTGAGTATATCTCCAATTTTAGCAATAAATGAAAAAAAAGGAATGCAAGGAAGTGGTCTCCAAAAGTTTACAAAAAATTGAACGTTTACAAAAGGCTATTTTCTAAACAAATAAATTATTACTCTTATTTTATCCTTTACTTGAACAATAAAATAAAATATAAACTAATATGTTGAAATTTAGATTATCATTTAAAAAAATTCATCAATTGATAAACATTATTGTTGGAATTCAATAACCTCTCTTCTATCACTGTTTTGATTTTCAAAATTTTCTGAGTAAAAATATATCTCCTTTAATAGGAATACAGTGGCTTCTTTTTCAAGAGACAAAGTAAACGCAAGTAAAAGAAACAAACGATTCATTTTCTAATTCATGAAACATAAATAGCCAAACAAACACGCTGGATGGTGACTCAAACATGGAGATGAATACAAAACTGCTTTTTCTTCGCATCGCACACAGATTAGCTTTTGATAGCATTTGCAAACAATCGATTTCCCTCTACCTTGTGCAGGTTCTTGCATGGAAGCAAGTGGCTCATCCTTCTATCGGCAAAGTTCTGGATTCATATGAACCAAATGCTACAAGCTGTGTTTCCCACACATATTCCTCAGCCACTCAAAAAAAAACATCACTAATAAGATATCGGCAATCGTCGCAGCGATCGGAGCAGCCCTCCACTGCCGTTTAATCTCCTGGCGGCTCACCGCCACGATAATGATGATGGTATCGGAGAAGGAAAAGGTAACGCTATCAATCGGAAGGATCAGGGTTTTCCATAATCATTACATTATTGATTTTATTACATCTTCCGACGGGGGAGCACCAGATTTACCATCGAGAGCGAGAAATTGAATCGACCGAATGTTACTTCCGCTACTCGTTTCGCGCATTTCCCGGGCATGTGCGCGAAAGAACGGTGCAACTGTGCAGATCGAAAAACGGGAAGCACCTCAAATACCAACCACTCCAGGCGAGGCAATGTGCTGGAAGTGCTCTGAACTACATACATCGCGAACATGGCTCATCTGTTCCGCTGGGAGGAGATGTTTCTGCACGAACACGGAACGGAAATATTATAATATAATCAACCGCGGATCGAAGAAAAACACCCTCACAATTTGGCCGCTGGCTGTCCCGCACGTGGAGGCAAGGGAGAAGCTGTAGGGCATGGGGAGCTATTTGACTAACGCGTGAAAGCCACGTACCCTTAGCCTCCTTTTTGGGGGCCCCTGTGGGTGTAATATTACCAGCGAGAAATAACAACCCGAGAGTGAAAAAGCCGTTCATTATTTATGCGCATTTGTGTTTGCTTGTACCGTGGTTTACTTTCAACCTGCAGCTGCTGCAGCGAACTGTTCGGGAGCTCCAGCCAAGTCGGTGGCTGAATATTGTGACAGCGTCTTGCTGGGAGTTTTCGTAAACGATTCGCTGCAGTTTTGGTTACACTGATTGGCAACGACACCGACAGTTGTAATGTAAACATTTCTTACAACATTTCTTTCAATTGAAACGTTGGCAGTCCTGTAGAGTACATGCAGTTGCTTTTATGACATTATACCATCGGGGAGTTTTACATTATATGAGAAGTAACATTTAGTTTTAAGTTCAAGTCTATGAGTGAGGTAATATTTATAGAAAATCTCACTACTGTACAAAAACCTCCCAACCTATACCATGGAAACGTGATGTCTCTTGTTCTTCTTCGTGCTTGTGACCTTTTTTTCATAAACCTCTTTATTTCTGCTTACACCAAAAAAGTTCCTTCTTACAGGCATCCTACAGGCATCTGTACTACCAAAATCGTGCGCTTGCTGTTCCCGGTGGGCAAATGCCTGCCGGTCGGTACGAGACAACGTAATTGAAATGGATGTCTGAAAGTGATTAATGCGATTAACATAATTGCGTAGCGATGGCGGCGACTTAATTGTGAACTCGCACAGCAGACACCGACCGTTCCGGGGTGCCTTCCGGGTGCTCAAGTGTATCCCATTTTTATTTTCGTGTTTTTATTTTCGAAAACGCATCGTCCATCTAATCTACCCAAAAGAGAAAAACGTCTTAGTACGGCTCGTGGTTCAATAGCATCTTTAGAATTAATCAGCGAAGCTGTTTAAATGCCCTTCCGTTTCACGTTTTGGGCACTTGGGTCTTCCCTGGTCTACCAATTTCAAGCGAAACACACTCGCACACTCACAACACGATCTGGATTATTTCGCACTCACTGCAACAACACGAAACCCGTCGGCTTGTGGAGGTGTTCTAAGATCAGGCTGATGATTTACGACCTTATCTCTCACCTTCGGCAGGCGCGGGGGCTGTGGTTTTGTGCTCGAAACACAAAACCAGATACACTGATCGAGCAGCAAAGCAAACTTGCTAGACAAACAAATATTATCCTAACCCCTTTGGGCAGAGTGTTACTGTTGCTGCTGCCACTCCTCCGCGGGCTGCCGTATCGGAAAATTGGTGTTGGTGTGTTTGCATTTTTCATACTTTGATTCGATATTTTTACTACTGTATACTTTAATGATTGTAAATCACAGACCGCAAGATGAAAGCGGATGCTCACATTTGTTTTTAATAACAAGAAAGTTTTCATACTTGATCGGTGATAGTATAGAATGCAAATGTGGAAAATCGTTTAATCATGCTCTCCTTTGTTGCATCAACTAATATGTTATAAGGAGTGAATGGATTTTAATACAATGAGATACATTTTCACGCTATTCTTGGTTGAGTTGAATTTGGTAGAGTCTTCACTCAAAATGTATATTAAAAAAATCCAATATAAAGTAAATTTAATGCGAACCCGTTCCATTCGAATCGAATCGATTGACTGCCGTCAGAAGAATACAGCTGGTTGTGCATGTAAAATGCATATAGCAGTTGTACATTCCCACCGACCTCAGGGACCATCCGTTTGCTCAACTGTTGAATATTCTCAATCCTTCCTTCACCAACAGACATGCAGGCAGAAAGTTGCAAAGACTCCACTAGTACAAAGAAAAATGGAAACACACTTCAATGGTGTCTGTTGCTGCTGCGGTTCAATTACTTATCGATTTCCGTCTTAGACTGGCAAGCTTTGCTGTTGCTTCAGTACACCTCATTTCATACGATTGACCATAATCAATGCAAAACTGGGAGACACGGGGAAGAACACCTTGCCAAGGTACAGGAAGAACCCGTCTCACGTAACAATGCTGTCCAGCGTACATGCGCCAGCTGATTTCAGGTACGTAACGCGTGGACTTCCTCTGGTCTGCTGGTCTATTCAATATTCAAATGATATCCTCACTGCACCGACCATCTCCCATTGGGAACCGTAATGGATTATTATTAACCGACCGCCGAGGGGCCTGAATCCCCTGCGGAGCGATTGTGCCGTCGGTAGAAATTTGCACACTTACACACACACACACACACGCGCGCGTACATACTTCTTCTTCCTCTTGAGTGTTGTAAGTAAATCGGGAAGCAATTCGTGCCGCAAACCGACGGTCACAAAACAACCTCAAACTATATGCTTTATTGAACGCAATCACACCACTAGCAGCACTTTCACGCTAATCCAATTTATCTTTCTTTGGCGAACAAGTAGAAAATGGTTCGGTCGCTCGCTTGCGGGCACCTGCTTCACCGCATACAATCTTAACCAAACGCTGCACATTTCCACAGAGCACAACGGTGGCGACTAGGAAGCGCCAACACTCAGGCGGAAACCGTACGGAATGTCACCAATGTCACCCACGTTTTATGGCAACTGGGTGGAGCATTCCGCTGAGCATGCTTCACACCTTTTCGAAGGATACCGATCACTTTCAGGAACTACATCGCTAATTAGAGTCACTACACTTGGTAAGCATTGTAAGGAATGTAAAATTTGGAGAATTTTAAATCGTTTGAAGTACTTCAAGAAAACATCACATGGATTAGCATTTTACGTAACGCTTGCTCGTGCTATAACGACGCTGGGGAACATATTTCACGAAGCCACGTACGATCGAGGCATTTCTGGACATGCCTTTAAGAAGCATTTATCCTTTTCACATGGTCGAAAGTGTTGTGTATTGTAGTTTCCCTATCTAAAAACTGTTAAATGTGTCTTTTCTCGCTGTCACTTTTGCACACTTGCGCAATGATCGATCCATATCATAATGTCAATAAGTGCTGCGTAACCTTGCGCAATTGTCACTAGCCACATTTTTTACCAATGGACGGATCAAACTGAAACCGTTTCATATAATTCCGCCAAACTCACTTGACCAAACCGCACATAGTTAGATGGAACTAAACATAGCCTGGAAATGGTACGCAGCAAAGAAAACATCCCTTGAAACGAAACAGTACCGTGTCGAGCTCGAATAATTGCCGCTAATTTAATTTATGTACGCCATCACGCGCATAGCCAGAGACAGAGACACTAGAATTTTTGTGAGCTATTTTTATTGAGCACTAAAAACTTCATACACCAGCACTAACTCAACTACCGGACACACAACACAAGGACACTAGGGTGGAGAATGCTATGGTAAAGATAGATATCAGACTCATCAATCTTGACCACGCACCGAATAGCGATGTAAAGGAAAACGATCGTTGTACAGGAAGTACTTGAAATCCGATACAGCGGTCACTCACACCCTGACCGCAGAGTTGCTCCGCTTGGAACCGATTGCAAGCCGATGAAAACGATCGCACCACGGTAGGAAAGGCAAATTTCTCAAGACGAAGCAACATTTTTCTCTACACAATGTGGCTACACGAGAATTATCTATTTATTCAATTCGATATTGGCGCTAAAGATGAAAACGAGGCAAATTATAACAACACATGCATGGTGGATAATATTTTCTAACAGATACTCACTTTAGAACACCGAACGATCACGAGTTTGCTAAACCAATGCCACCCTATGATCAAAAACCTTCACTGGCGTCTCTTACCGCAAGCACCATTTTGGTTTCCCTGATCGATTTTTCCACCCCATGTAACCGTGCTTAAATCACACACGCTTTGCTTTATCCATTTTTGTTAACCTTCTCTTTTTCCTCCACTTTACACTGCTTCCACAATGATCTTTTTCACCTTTTTCGTCTAAACGTGCATCGTTCGGATACGACAACTCTTCTTTGGGGGCCCTTTTGCCTTTCACGATAAGATCTTACAAAGTATGCACTAACAAATGCAACGACGGCACACGCACACTGCAATGTACACCACACCGAAACCAACCACACCAACGCTGTATCGCAACTGTGTCCCACAGGCTCATCGATCCCCGTCGTCCCAGTTGATCGGGCACCACCAGCGGACGTTTTCCAGCGACGGGAGCCGGTTACTTAACGGCATGGAATTTGGCACAGTACTGAACGTGGACGGAAAACTGTCGTGCACGAAGCACACAACCATTTCGTCCGTGCCGGAGCATCCCGAAACGTGCGTGCCGTGCCGAGAGCGTGCGGCGACTCACCACGGTGCCGTGGTGAATTTAGCCAAGACACAGAACCGGCACGATTTCCCGCCAGTCAGAGTACGAGCGCATGGTTACGGATGGTTGAAATTTAAATTTAAACACAGGTTGCCGGTAGCTTCGGAAAGGGATAGGAAGTGACGGAAAGTTGTCCCAATTTATTGGTGAGTAAGGTAGAATAGTATTATTGGACGGCAATATTTTTGTTTGACATTGTGTCGTAGAATTTAAAATAAGCCGTACTTTAACAGTTGATTAGTTTCAAATTATGTGAATCGAAAGTTGTTTTAAAAATTCTTTCAAATGTGTTTGTATCAACATTGCTTACTGTGCGCTATCGCATAGCTACATTGCTACTGAACTTCATCTCGCATATCAAACGAATGTTAATTCGGAAGCCACAGCAGCAGTAAACTCGGTGAGCAAAAAGTTTGCGCATGATTATGTGGACGGCGTGTCTGGTTGATCTGGCACAAGTGAGCTGTAAAATTTTAGCTTACCTCATTCAAATGTGTACCTGCGGTGTGGAAACCAAGATTGAGATCAACGGTTGCCAACTTGCTAGCCAGTACGAGTGCAAATGAAGGAAGGAATCACAGCTAAGTTCGTGCCAGAACTTTTCTTCCCAATTGAATCAAAGCTTCAGCACGGGCTCCCTAACGTGGCCAAAAGTTTCCTACCTAGTTTGCAATTAGAGTACGTAGGTGCTGAAGATGATGATAGATGAAATGAGCTGTGAATCATGTTTTCCAATTCCCGGTTTGATGCAAATTACAGTCGGACATCTGAGACACTCTGTCATTGTGAAAGTTTTCCCTGGAGACACACAGACTACCGGAGTTGGAGGAAGGTTGGGGAAGGATATGGTCGTACAAAGTGACGAACAGGGGAAACCGTGTGTAAATGTAAGGATATGTTCCTGCTAGGTCAGCACCAGGGTGGTCATAAATACTTCTAAATTGCGAAAATTTAATTTACTTCCTCTCTCGTCACAGATCTGCGTTGCAGTAATTGTTTCCGTAGTAGAATGACACCAGCTCTTAATATTTTTTTCTTAACTAGGGGAATAGGCTACAACTTTATCAAATTTATTTTCCCTCCAATTGGACCCACTCATTGGGTAAGTGTATCGGAAACGCAAGGCCGGTTTTTGTGCGTACGTATGAGAATTCAGCTGGAAGTTTGTAGTAGGACCAAAAAAGCGACACCGATCCATGCGATTGAAAACGAGTGACAGAGTTTTATTAGTTTTAGTGTCTCGTTTTGCTGTGTTGCTTTTTTCCCACAGTGCAGTCCTGCATACGTTTTGATACTGCCCAAAATGTTGGCATTGTTCCAACCTAATTCACCGTCAAAATGGATAACAGTGTACTCCGGACGGATTTACCTAAAGGCACGTTTGCAAAATAGTAAACGAGGAGAACGAACCAGCGTACGAACAAACGTAGAAAAGAGAAACTCTATCAAAACTTCCACGCTATCTATTGCTTTCATCAGCATCACACTTGTAGGTTGCAGGAGGATTTTGTGACGTTTCCCGGTGTCTTATGAGCTGCAGGTGAGTGAGTAGTTGCTGTTTGTAGTTGGAAAAAACTAAAAACTCACGTGCAATCGTTAGAGTTTTGGAGCAAAATAAACATTCTGTTTTCTTTTGCAGTTTTTTTTTCAGCGAGGCAACTGCAGCGGCAGGTTGGTTGTAAGTAGCTATGTAGATCCAAGTGAGTAGAGAAAAAGTTCTATAAAACTCAAACAGTCCATCCGTTGACCTCTGGCAACAATTTCGGTTGGCCTTGAAATTTTGATGGTCAGAAGCAGGGACGTTACTACAACCAGCGTATTTTTAAGTGTTTTTTTTTATTTGTTTGTTCATGCGCAAAAAGTATTATTTTCGATATCCATGCATTAAACATGCCTTTGATGAACGATTTTATTTGCTCTGTAGTAACGGATGTATTGCTTTGGCTGAACGAAAGATTTACATTCTATTAATACTTACTGCAAGCGATTGTTCAATTACACAGAGGACCCGTTCAAAGTGAGTAGTTATTATTATGAGTTTAACGTATCACTATAAAACTACAATCAGAATGAAACACGCCCGTGAGTTAGCAAATTTTGCATATAGAGCTTAACGGTTGCACTATTTTCAGTAGCAAGGCGTCGAATACTATTTATTCGATTTTTATTCTGTTTAATGCTTTTAGAGGCATCATGAGATACATTAAGGATCATGAAAAATAGTGAAAGATTGAGTACAAAATCTTAAGACTAAATATGAACTTTCTTTATTAAAATAGTCCTTTTACAAAATGAGTTTTTCCAATAGTCTTCTCTGTGCAGGGTAAGGTCAATACCATATCGAATATGATAATATTTACTTAATTCGTTTCGTTCACAATAAAATAGAAATACTTTGCTATCATTATTACCTAGTAACACTAGCTCCGTCACAAACAATTGGTTTAGCAAATCATTTGATTCGGTGTTTTATCTGCACTAATAACATAAAACATATTATTCGAATTTTTTAATTTAAAATCCAATAATTTACAAATGTAAATTATCAATGTCTTTTTCCACTACACTCTCACCATCCAGAGAACTTTTAACCGTAACAAAAAGCCAATCCGCTTCTTAAAATGTCAATCATATAAAAGTCAAAAGGTACAAAGCAGACATCAATCTTTTCGGTCACCTATTTTGCTATCCCCAATATGTTTTAGCACGAAATCAATCAATCTTTAATTATTATGACTTTTTAGCTCTTTGGGATCGTACAACTTTTCTGGTTTAAAATAAAAAAAACTACTAATTGACACATTGGCCTCCCTTCAAAACTCTTGATGATTAATTACTTCCGATGTCAGCAATATCACAACGCACAAACGAGGATATCTGACCCCTTCTTGTTTAGTTTTTATTAAAGAAAAAGAATGATACAGATTTCCCGATGAAAAATGCACGACGTGTTTCTATTCTAGGGACCAAATTCAACCATCAGCACAAAAATAGAGACTACACCCGTTAACAGCATTGCTACCAAGTATTGTCTGCCGGGACCAAAAGAAAAACGGTTCTGTCCAGCTCACAACGTTTTGATAAATGCTGCTTAATATTTTGAGTAACTGTATCTTCTTCGCTGAGTTGAATGTAAAATCCTGGACATATTTATGATTCTACTTTACCACAGCACTGCCAAGAACTAGAATCTTTGCTGGGAGAAGACACACGCAAAGAAGAAAAAAATTATACAAACGATCTTCACATTGCAGAACGCAAGGAACGGTAGTTCTTAGCTGTACGAAAGGAATAGATTCATACGAAAAAACAGAACTGCAACAAGATTTATGCAACGGCAAGGCAAAAGAGGAAAAGCATAGGACTAGATCGAAAACAGACGACAACAAGAAAGTTCTTACTAGACAAAGGCAAATGCGGGATAACGGCAAGTTTCGAAATTCCAACTCACCCACCCAAAATTCGTTACTGCCACCAGAGCGACAGAGAGAGAAAGAGTGAGAGTTTCCTCTTTGCTCCCATAAATAATGACGTAGACTTTCAAGTTTAAAGCCCTTCGGGGTGCCATCGAGATTCAAGAGCGCCTCAGGATGGACGTCTAGTAACCCCTCTTACGCTTTCAGCGTTATTCAATTCAAAACCGTTTCCCGGCTGGAATCTCGTCGTCCATCTGTACGTTACAGTAAAACAGTGTGTGAAAAATTTAACCTATCTTGAGAAATGCATTTCTTCCTTAAATAGTAGTATATAATTCGAGAGTTTTAGTTTGATTCTTTTAATACGTTACGTGTTTTGAGCCGGCTTAATGGTCTAGTGGTAACGGCGTAGGCTTGTCATAAGGCTCAATGTCGTATTGAAAACCATTCGGACTGTAGCAATCCCCCTTGTGCCGAATTGAATCTACCGTAATGGGTAAACTTAGTCATAGATAAAGCCAAAACGCAAACCAACCATTCACCCTAAAAAAGATGTAGCACCACTCAAGAAGAAAAAGAAGAAGAATTGTTTTGTTTTGGAGTGACGTAACCTTGTACAATAGAAACTGTTTTCGTTTAAAACCTGTACGCACCGTAATACACCGTTCCAACTCGCAGGTGCCTCATAAAACCCACAAAACCACATACACTATTCTTCCGGCGAAGTTGCTTCTCAGACTTTTTTCTCGAAAGTGTTGCAAAGTTTTATTGGAATGCACTCTACACTACGTTCGGTGAAAAAATTCTTCTTCACGTCCACAAGGGTATTTGTGCCCTTGTTCAATCTGATCCCTACCCGCTCTCGTTGGCATCTAACCAAAGGTAGGATTTTCAGTTTTTCACAAAGTTTCACTTACCAACATAAAGCTCACTTCCAATTGGTAGTGCAGCATGCTACCACAACAAAACCAAAGAGCCGGCCAAGATAGGAATGATAGACACTTTGGTCTTTTCGGTCCAATTCTTTCCTACACATCAAACTTTCCTGTAGCTGCTCCATTTGGTATGGTTTTAAAAATTTTTAATAACATTCGAGTGTGTAATTGTTTATTGTTTGTTAATATATATTGTAATATTTACGGATGATTTGAAAAAGGAAAAATAACAGTGAAAGTATTTTGTAAGCCGAACAAAAGTTTCTACTTTCTCAGCAATCACGTTCAAGCTTGAACGTTTTGTAACATTACCAACTTCTTCGCGATATACTTGAGCCAATGTATTATGAAATATGCAAGAGGCGAAAACACTGAACTATCAACTGTCGGATAAAGTGCTGCACAGTGCTCGTAAATCACATTTGTTGCCTTTGGTCAGCCTCCTTAAAGCTGTGCTACCGTTCGGCCGATGCGCTCGAGGATGATGGAAAATGTCCAAAACAGCTTCAGCGTCAAACGGTGCAAGCATGGGCTAAGCAAAGTTTTTAATAAGGAAGAGTTATCGTGAGTAATTAATTTTATCTTTAGCGTGTTACGCTGCAACGAATGGGCTACTGAAAGTTAAAGGAAAAGCGTCGTGGTAACAGAGCGTAATTTCAACGTCTTAGTAGCTAAATAATCAATAATAAAGAAACTTACTGCTCGAAGTATTAAATGCTCGTTGTTGTTATTTAAATGTAAACGAAAACCAACGGCGATTCTCCGAACAAACCATTGCAAGTGCACAAGTTGGAGCTATTTGTGGAATGGGAATAACATTCAATTGAAAGTTAACAACCCCTTTTATTCCCGCTGTGGAGCACAAATTACTTTTTAAAACATTGTTGATCGGTTAAATTAACTCCAGTAGACAGCTTAAAACTTCATGTGCTTACAGTGTGCTTCAACAAAATCGCAGTATTAGTATCACAACGATAGCTTTGATGGAAACATACGCATGGTACGTAAGCGCATTAGCACCTATACTTTTTTGTACTTCTCCGCAATGTTTCATTTCAGTTTGCTATTCCTCTTTTTAACCATTGAACCTACCATTTCCTTCCACGTGCAATGCTTGGGAAGCACGTGTACTGCAACTGGTTTACAGTCCAATGAAGATTTTTTCGTGCTGCGCTACTTCCCGCAAAACATTCCATTTCTAGTGCTTGACAATTTGCAAATGAACCAACTGAACATATCCCTTCTCAACCCAATTGAAAGTGTTCATCATAACAACGTTATACAGAATTCGAGAACGCTTAAAGCAGTCAGCTTCCCAACGACCTCCTCGGTACAAAGGCTCTATATCAAGCAGACGGGCGTGCGTCGAATCGAACTTGAAGACAACTTTCAACTGCGCTCATTATCCATTGCGGGCAGCAACCTGGCAACCGTACCACCGACCATATTTCGTGCGAAGGCATTAGAATTCTTTGAAATTTTGAACAATTCTGTTCGCACTGTCGATTTAGGATTATTTTGCGGTTTACCACTGCTCAGGAAGCTATTCTTCACCACCAACAGAATTCGTTGCATCGTGAACAGCTGTATGCAAGCCGCCAAAGCATTCAATTCGCTCGAGAAAGTAGATCTTTCGCAAAATTTTCTTCGATCGGTAAACATGGCAGCTTTCAAGCCGCTGACAGCGCTGCGTGCGTTAAAATTGAACGAAAACTTGCTGCACCAACTGTACGGACACTTTGTTTCCGATATGCTAGAATCGCTAGATCTTGCTAATAATAGGCTAAAATCGTTTCCGCTCTGCCACTGGAGAGTGCCTTTCCTACAGAAGCTTTGGCTTGATTCGAACCTACTAACAGAGCTGCCGGCATGTTTGGATAATCTTAGAAGTCTCGCGGAACTATCGCACCGTCGCAACCATCTTTCTACTATCGAGATAAACAGTTTTGGATGGATGGACAGCTTGCAGGTTTTACGGCTAGCTAGTAACCGGTTACGAACAATCGCGCTTAACAGCACGGAATTTCCGATGATGTTAGAGATTGTAGAAATTGACCACAACAATATTACAGAGCTGAATCTTGCGTTCGTTCCAGTGCCATCTCTACAGTTGAATGCGAATTATAATTTAATTACTAGCATCGATATTTATGGCACTTCATCAAACGTTAGTAAGCTGTATTTAAAAGGTAATCCTATTAATTGCTCTTGCCACTATCCACCAGAACGTTTCGTTACTGATTGCCGTTAAATTAGGAGTGAGTAGTCAACAATCGGAGAGTTCCCAGTATTTGATTGTTCTTATTAAACAAAACATAACTAAAATTCTAATAAATTGGCAACGTTATCTTTTTAGCTTAAATATTGTCCTCATTACCCTATACACTAGGTGCTCTGCAGTCCAACATAAAATTCACACTTGGAACAGAGCTCTCGTTGTTGGTTCCTGCGAATCGTATACGCATCACAGAATAAATAATTTATAACATAATTGGGAAAGCTAGGCCAGAGTTTTGTACACTTCTTGGCAAAGGATGACAAAAAATAAAAATTGGAATAATATGGAAAACACGAGCCGAATTTTTTTGCACCTGAATAACACTATCGGTTACCTTTTGCAAAGTATTAGCAGATGACGCTAGTGTTAAACAAGAACAAGAATTTGAAAGATATAATTTCCAAAGAGACTCCAAAAACGCACGAAATGCGCCATATATCGCACATTGATACGGCCGATAGTCCTCTACGGGCACGAGTCCTGGACTATGCTGGCGGAGGACGCCAATGCACTCGCCATTTTCGAACGGCGGGTGCTACGGACTATCTTTGGCGGTGTATGCGAGCAGGGCGTGTGGAGGAGGAGAATGAACCACGAGCTTGCTGCGCAGTTTGGCAAGGCAAGTATTCTGACGCTTGCCAAAGCCGGAAGGATACGCTGGTTAGGGCACGTGATGAGGATGCCGGACTCATGCCCCACCAGAAAGGTGCTCGTCAGCGACTCGTTCGGTACGAGACGTAGAGGAGCACAGCGAGCTCGTTGGCTGGATCAAGTGGAGCTGAACCTGTCGGAGATCGGATGCAACCGTGGCTGGAGGACTGCAGCCCTGGACCGAGTTTCCTGGAAGCGGATTGGCGACCTGGCCATGTCTTTTAGACGTGCTCGGATATGAGCGGGCCAAAGAAGAAGAAGAATTTCCAAAGAAACGTATGAGGACTGAGGCAAGGGGATAGGGAGTAGGATCTAGGGATAATACATCAGATACCATTTCCTGTATCACCATGGGCGATAACACTATGAAAGAGGTGGGTTCCTTAGTATCCCTCGGATCTCAGGTCGCATGTGACTCTAATACGTCCTTGAAAATTTGGAGGCTAATCCACCCTGGAAATCGGACGTGTTATGGCCTACGCAAGTGGCTTCGATCCAGTCGAGTCTCCAGGCGAACCAAACTGACGCTCTACCGAACTCTAGTAAGGCCCATTGTGCTCTACGGACATGAGACATGGACCTTAATAGAAAAGGATCTACGTGCACTTGGTGTGTTCCAGCGTAAGGTGCTACGTTCGATCTTCGGTGGAGGTGGAGTGAGGAAAATGGCGCTTGGAGAAGAAGGTGGAACGACGATTTGTTCGAGCAGCTCGGTGAACCTCCGATAGGAAGCCAGGTAAAAATCGGGACACTATGATGGCTGAGACATATCGTGAGGAGGCTTGTTAGCTACCCAGCTAGGGAGGTCATCAAAAGGGACCCAACAGGCACGCGGAGGAGAGGGGCTCAGCGAGGAAGGTGACTTGAAGCTTGAACTCTCTTGAGTGTACTCTAATTACAACTCTTGACACAACGTTCAGATTGATGCAGCTCCCATCAATAATGAGACAAATCATCATCCTTCAGCAGCAGGTCAAGTGGCATATAAACACCAAACACTTACACCCAAGCCAATCTTATCAAGCACGTGCACACGTCAGAATGTATCTCACTCCGAAACATTCAATTTTCGAACCGCGTCCCAAAAACCTTATCAACTGCCGCAGTTTGCAATTTCGATCAACTTCACCAATCATCTGCAACTACTCTTAACCTCGTAATGACGAGCCCAGCTGCGGTTGGGAGTATCATTAAGGTTTAATGGGTTTTCCACGATATATAAGCGCCTCGTCATTTGACGAACCACCAAACCACCGCCACACACACACTCACACAACCCGTGTCCGCTCACTAACGAGCAAGTCGTTGCTGTCCTCGAACTCCGGCCAGAACAATGCAGCAGCAGCCAATCGCGTCCCGCCCGTTTGCCTCTTCGGGTGGTGGATGGATAGATGACCGGCAAATAACCAGAAAGCAGAAAAGAAAAATAACTATACACTACACACTACCGTGCTTCCCTCCGCCGTGCTTTTGTCGGGAGCAACGGTTTTTAATCTTTGTCACCATACTCCCACACTTCCGGTCCATTTTTTATCGATTATGTGCACCAGCTTCACCTCGCGCTGGAAGCTGACTGGATGTGCCGGAGCACCTACGGGTGCATTTATCGATCGAACTTTCCGATCGTTTCGCGTACGTGGTGTGACATATCATCGAAAAGCAAGTAGCAAGAAAAAAAAGGCTCCACCGAAAAGGATTCGCCCGCGATTGAAACAAAGCAAACGTCCTAAATGGCCATGGGATGCGTTCGTTCAGGAGAAATCGAAACTAATCAATCACACTGTACCGTGCTTAGGTGGAATGTTTGAAACAGTGAGGGAAAAACAATCCTACCATTGTTTCGTCTCCGTTTTGGTGTATTAAATTCGCGAGTGAGTGAAATCGCCTAACCACATTCAGTGAAAGGAGATTTTATGGACACTAAACGTTCAGAAAAGGCATCAAATTTTCAATATTGAAAAGGGTAAACTGTCATAAATGCTTCATAAACTGTCACCATCACCGGAATAGGCATTTATTCACGTACTGCCCCACGTACGGTTGGTCTGAAATCTCTTATCATGCAAGCCCTTTTCCACCACTTGCACAGCTCTAAAGGTATGGTGACATTGTTTTTCAAAGCGGACAAGCATGATGAAATATCGTGAAAAAACAGGTACCGGCCTTCCATTGATTGCATCTTCGATTGCCATTTGCGATAGCAGACGCAGAGTCGAGCCCACACACCGCCTCCACTTTACAACGGAACGGAGAGTGGGACAATATCGCGTCATCGCAACGGCAATCCCCACTCCGACAGCACGAATGCAACTGATATCTGATAAACCGGGAGCGTTGTGGCGGGACCGGAAAACATTTTACCGCTGCTGTTAAAGATAAGCTGCCACACGAAAGCGATCTTGACCAATCGAGCTCGCTGCGTTTATCTCCTGTCTCTTTACGCTACACTCATCTGCCATCCATAAATACATATCGGCCGAGCAGATTGCACTTGCTCTATAAAATTGTTTTGGTTTTGTCGCTGGTAAAGTGTGGTTTTGTTTTATGGACCACTCAAAGGTGGTCAAAGGATCAAAGTTTTATTTTTGAACTTTGAGTTAGTCGTAGTTGGATCGTAGCTACGAACCGACCGACTAACCTTGAAACGAGGTCCGAACAGGACAAGTGTTTGCATTATAAATCCATCTTGAACGTCATTTCACAATTAATAACAACGAAACACAATTAATAACAACATTATCATTCTAAGAGCTATTCTACGGAGAGTTTTTTGTGCAATTCTTTTATTGAAAGTTTGCCGAAACCCTGAACCTACGTCACGGTCATCCGCAAGCACATGGTCAACGTACCTAGGTTGTGCGTATTAAACGTCACCGCACTGATACGGCGCCTAATTTGCGTAAAGTTAAACACTTGCAATGTTACAATCGCAATCGCCCCTATCGCCGGCTGATGCGCAGCGCTTCAGCGTCAGAGGGACACAATCGCTTGGGCTTGGCTGTGACGGTCAGGGCCTGCACCAATGACGTCGACGACGGTACGATCGCAGCTGGACAGGTTTATAGCTGACAGGCCATTCCCAAGCGAAAGGGAAAGTAGTGGCTCAACTGGCTGATCCGTTCATCATGTGGGACGCACAATGTTGCGCTGTACTTCACGCTGAACCGTACAAAACCGAGCCCAGCAAGCCCAGTTTCCATGGTGAAGTTGCGCGAGGGCTTGTTCCGATGTAGGTACAGTTGTAGATTGTGGATTGTAATTTAATTGATTTTCAAGGAATAGACTGATTATGAATAATATACCGATAACAATCCTTTGTTCAGTATGAATGAAAATCAATACACAAAAAAAAATATGAAAAGAACTGAAAATAATTTAAATTTATATTTAAATTGTTATTTAAATTTTATTATAAATTGTTGTTAAATAGTCGCTCTTTCCTTCGTTCAGTGGGTTAATAGAGGTTTGCTTACATTTTAAACGTAAAGAAAAATATTTAATTACTGAAATTGTGACTCTAAGGATTAAGACCCGCCTTAGTCACTTCCTTTAACATCCACAATCCAGGGGTATTAACCCTCAATCTCCCCACAACAGTCGTAACAGCTTGTAATTGTAAATACTAAAGTTGTGACTCAAGCCACACTCCAGATAACCGGCACGAACGTTCCTGTGGGTAAGGGGCTTAGTTTCCAAGTATCACATCATACTAATGTGCCAAATTGATTCACAAGACCCCAAATGCTCCATTAACCACTTGAGCCATTGACGTACCCACCCTATGGCTTCCATTCCCGAGGGTTTTACACGAAACGTGTTTCAAGAGTGTGCACTACGGTAAGCTACTACACCCCTTTTAATGCACAATCCTTTGCCGACCACCGCACGCTCTATTATGCATTCCTTCTCAACCGATAAAGACCCCTTGTGGGTTGCACAGGCTGCCTGAGGGTTGCTGTAAACAATTCCCAACTCCAAAGGGAAACACAGCGCGGGTCGTGGCTTCGCCTTCGCGATGCTCCACAAATTCCGGGATCAAGTGGCGGGATCACGGTGGAACAAGCTGGAAGCCATTATAACAAGCAGGGAGGGCAAAAGGGAGGTGGAGAGAGCTGTTGCTTTTTGTAACGAAAAAAAAAATATTGATAGCATCATCGGCCTACGATCAACAAACAACAAAATCGACAGACACGCCTGCCTGCCTGCTCTGGCGGGTAAACAAACTACAGTCGATAGCCTGATAGTTGCACGATCGCGCTCTTGTTTACCTCGCTGGTCGATTTGCTTTCGAAACCTCATCGGTCGGTGCCATTTTTGCTGGACTGTTGCAAACAAATCGTTTGACCCTGGCAATTAAAGGGAATCGATTAGGGAGAGGATTGCTTCACTCCTAGCTGCAAGTCTCTCGAAGGATCTCATCGTAGTAATGTGGTGGTTCCCTTTTTAGCAACCATGGGTTGTGCGTTCGTGGCTTGTGAAGCACTCGAAAGAAGGCTGTTTATGTCAAGGGGGGTCTAAAAATAACATCCTTGAGAAGTGACCAACTTCTGTTGCTTTCAAGTAGGCGGCAATTTATTGGCAACAATTACCGAAGTTTTGTATTAATTAGATTCTTTATGAAGCTAAGACATTGTTAATTGTGAATATTCATAAATATTACTAAGGCAAAGCATAAGCAAACAAATGAGTAATACGTTGAAATTGCTTGCTATCTTTATCATTTTGTCTTCGTTGTAAAAAAAAACAATAATTTGTCAGTTTAAACGAGTTTGTTAATTTTACATACAACTGCTCACTTGCAGTAGCGATAAAGACTTATAACAAAATATTTCTTGGTTATTATCAGTTACACAGATTTGACCATAACTTTGCTATTTTTTTGTTTTATTGGAACAGATAGCATAAAATTGCTTGACAAAAAAACGGAGGTAAGTGAATTGCTGGCATTTACTAGTAGTTTTTACTAGCTTCAGTAGCTTACTGATAATCTGTATAATGTACCATTATTTTGAATATGTGATTTTTAATTGTTATGTTAATTTTTGATTAGAAGGTTTCTAGTTTCTAGTTTCCAATTAGATTGCCAATTTTCACACCTTCTAAACGTAGCTTTTCGTAGCAAGACAACCCAGTACATATGATTAATTTAAGTTATCAGTCCTTATGTATAAAGGACTCCTGCGATCCAGAAGACTCTAACAACGCACGAAATGCGCCATATATCGCACATTGATACGGCCGATAGTCCTCTACGGGCACGAGTCCTGGACTATGCTGG